>OZ010721.1:13518798-13552201 GCA_963932345.1 Ophion ventricosus
CCCCTGTCAGTTCGAGAACAACGCAGGAAAATCCCGTTTCTCTCTCGTTCTCGACTATTTACCCGTGGGGTTTATACTCCGACTGTTTTTCGCGACTCTCGAGCGTGGTATTTGGGACTTGGCGTTTTCGGCTCCGTCACTGCTTTAGCCACTCCGGGCTCGATCTTTCTTCAACTCGACAGGATCAAATCCGCGGGAGGGTTGAGGTGAAGGAAAGCCCCGAAGGAGATCGGCAGGAGAATTTCTCTCTCTGGAAAACACCCCTGGAGAGAATCAGGGACATCGGGAGAGTGAGACGGGACGGGGATGGGGGGGGGGGGGGGGGGGGTAGGACGCCGAACATGAATTAAAGTTTTAATTTCTCTAAATCACTGCCGCGCCCTCGAGCGCTTTCCACCAGACGGTCCGTTACTTATAGCCTTTGCCCTTTTACCAGCCCAGAGGCCTTCGAGTCGTCCTTTCTTCCGTACTCACGGCTTCCTCGTAGTCGTCGTCGTCCCTTTTCGAGGATCTTCGACCCTCTCGACAACGACAACGAAATCGATATGCACTTGTATATATCCCTCTACCTCGGACTCGTTCACTCGGCACTCCATCCCCTCTGCGCTCACCCTCCCGGTATGAATAGTATACACGCAACGATTACGAGATCAAATTAATCGCGTTTCATTCGAAACTCAAATTAAGTAATACTCTTGGACGTACGAAAGATCGTGAATTCTCGGAATTGCGTTGAGAATAATTGTTTTCTCGCTTATGGGAGAAATGTGTCGAGAAAAAATTAAACAGCATTTGTTTGAGAATGAAAAATATAATTTTTGGGTTATTTCTGAGTTGCATTGATAAAAAATTGATTGTTTGAGAAAGAAAAAAAATGGTTTTTGGGTTTTCGTAGTGGTGCTTGAGAAAAAATTAAACAGCGTTTGTTTGAGCAAGAAAAAAATGGTTATCTTCGAAATTTATCGATAAAAAGTTAAACACTATCTGTTTGAGGAAGAAAAAAAAATGGTCCTTGGGATATCTCAGACCTGTGTCGAGAAAAAAATTGTACATTATCTGTTGAAGGAAGAAAAAAAAAAAACGTTTCGCATATGATACTTTGATTCGTTTTTGCTTGGGTTTGTTTGGGTATTTAAAAATTACACTTCTATTTCATTTTCGTTTGAGTTTCCTTGGGTATTGGAATAAGATACTTCGGTTCGTTTTGCTTTGAGTTTGTTTGGGTATTTGAATATGATATTTTCATCCGTTTTCGTTTGGGTTTCTTTTCATATTTGAATATGATACTTTGATTTATTTTCATTTTAACGGATGGCAAAAAATTGAGATGGAAGTTTTAGATTTAGTAAAGAAAATTTTTAGATTTAGTAAACGGCATTAGATTTAGTAAAGAAATTTTTTTTACCTTCTTACGATCCCATTTTCACTTTTCACATCTCATTTTCTTCTAGTTCCCTAGGGACTCCCTGGTCTGTCGCCAATAACCATGCATTTCTAATGCACAACAGTATCGTATTTGCACAAGGGCACAGGGAAACTGGGGGAAAACCTGCATCAGTATATTAATATATTCTATATTTTCACTGAGTTTCAGTTGCATTCACCATCGGAAAGTCAGTAAAGCCATCTTGCGCTCGCTAGTCAGCGCGCAAATTGGTGCGCGGTCAAACGGTCACCGATCCAAGTATTGGCCCAGGCCAACGTTGCCCGACACGTGCTATCTCGGCAGCCGAGCCTCCACCACAGCTGACTATTAGATTCTTTATTAATTTCAACATCTCCAAATGAATTTTTTACTTCTTCTTCAAGAAAAAGCAGCTCACAACAATTTCAATTTCGCTGCTACTCGGATACAAAGATACAAACGCCCGTGTACGTATCGCACAAAGGTACGAGCTCCATGATTTGCACATTCCTCAACGCGTTGTAAACCGTACCGTAAGGGCATTGGAATATTAACGTTAGGTTGCCACAGCTCCCGAGGCTATACGTGCAAGAACGCGGGGTCGAGAGTTACCCCTGCTCTCGTTTACTCGACGGATGGGCGAAAACAGCGTACCACCCTCGTCCCACCAACCGGTGACATATTGTTTCCATTCTCTTGGCGGGGTAAAGTGCAATAAAAAAAAAAAAAACTGGCATAAATATCGTCACGGATCCGGAGGGGTGCCTCTCTTGCCTCTCGGCGGGGGCAATTTCTCGCGAGAAACCGCCACGATCTACGCGTAAGAACAATGTGCAAAAAGAGTGTACATATATATATATGTCTATAAATATTCGCTACTGCAAGGTGTGTGTTTGGTAATCATTGGACACGAGGCATTTCATGCAAAATTGATTTTAAAGTCACATTATACAGAGAGGAGGCAATGTGGTGAATTGGGACTGGCTAGATAGTGACGTTAATTATTTGGAATGATGGACCATAGATTTCAGAACCTCAAATAAACGAATACAAACCAACTGATTTTGGGATTTGTATACAGGGTTGCCCGAAACGTGAAGTCCAATAGGAAAATCTAGATCCCTCGGATCGATACCTATGCGAATCACCCCCGTGTATGTTCTACGATCTTTTTTACTTTTCGAGAAAAAATCATGTCATCAATCAATATCAATGTACTTTCGTCGCAATTTTTTTTATTTATGTTATCATCATGAAGTGCACTGTCAAGCAATAAATAAATTACCAATCGAACACTAACGTAATACCGTGCAGAAATGTGACCGGGCATGCCGTACTTTGTGTCGGGCCCTGGTCCATCTTGCCTCGTTTGATTCACCTGATCAGGCCCTTTCATGGAACAGACCGAGACGATCACAATATCGTTTCTTAGGGCTTGCACTCTATGTTTGAAAATTGCAATGTTCTGGCCGGATTAGATTGCGAGCCAGTGAATTTTCACGTAACGTATATCCGGATAGAGCATTGACATTTCCTTGAAAAGTTAAGTTTTAAGAACTGTCTAAAGCTGCTTTGACTTTTATCCCATCAACGACATTTATAATTGATTAGAATAAAACTAATATATCTGTCCAGTTCTATTCACCGTTATAAGCATTCTTTTTCATCGACGATAATCTACAAGAATAAAAATGCTTATCATAAATAATGGTATTACAACAAGTATCAATTTGAACATAACGAATAATCGAATTATTTGACAAGACAAAAAAGTCAAGGAGGTGGTTTGTGGTTTTAAAAATTAACGTCACCTTGTCAGGAAATATCAATTTTTTGGCCGGAAAGACATTAACCGTATGTATTTTACCAATAATACGCCAGGTGGCTTCGAGCAAAGCGCTTGGCGTAACCAAGGTACCGTCCTACAATGATAAAACTTCGACCTCTTGTTATATCATAAACAGAAGTGCTGTGCACATAGCGTGAACATTCGCTTATGATTTTGTGATACTTGTGAAATAATAAGTATCACTACGACCTGATACTATCTATTTTACTCGGGTATATCGCCAAAAGCCCTTCCAGTACCTGATCATTGCTCTATCCGTTCGCCAGTTTCTTTCACAAGCAGGGCCCTGTCAGTACACCATTACCTCATTCGTCATATGTCCCAGCGGTTTTCCGATCCCTTTACTCCTCAATTTCCGGCCAGTTTCTGGTTAGTTCTCGAAAAAGGGAACGGCGGATCAGGGCCAGGCCTACAGGGCCTAGACCTGTTATACGACGAACCTGATTCACTCTAGGAGGTTTGATCATGGTCTGATATTATCTAGGGAAGGTAGATAGGGGGCTTTGTCCCCACTCAAATTCCTATGCTGAAAATGTCTTGGATTTTCATCAAAAGTAAAAAAAAAGGGTTGAGAGGATGTCACTAAAATTCAGATGATAAAAAAAATACGTAAACTAGTATAAATGACGCTCAATTGCCTTCGAAAACTTTTAAGAGGAAAAAAAAACTGTGCCACAGGAAAACTCGAAAAAGAAAAACAAAAGCTTTTTTCTCGAAAACAAAAAAATATCGTAAAACATACGTGGGGTGATTCGGATTTTTTCTTCTGGCCGTTATTTCCCAGACCACCATGTATATTTTCTATCCCAGGTTCCCATCCTAGGTTGGATCCATCCCAGGTTGGATGGACCGCCTGAAAATTGTTAATTTTCAAATCTCCGCAGCCATACGTCGAACGTTACTTTTCCGTTCACTGTATCATTATCACGAATTATTCCCAACGTGTGTATTCTTGTTATAAAATTAAATGACAAGTAATGACAGCACTGACAATTTACGCAATCGTTGCTGATAGTCTGACCGTCGATCGAAACACTGACAGTGTCTCTCGATCGAAAGAACACGAAATTTACGATGAATCGAGGGAGTATAGGGTACAAGAGGGTGCGAGGCTGAGAATTAAAGACAAGGGAGTTGAAGGCTCAAGGCGCCGACAATAACGACGACGTCAACGAAGGCTCTGTGCCAAGCAAAACGAGAAAGGAATATCTAGCGTGGATATAACGCACAGCACAGAGGCGACAGGAGAAAGTGCGAACGAAAGAGCCTTTCTACCCCTCTTATTGCGCACACACACTCCCTGTGTATCAAATATAGTCACTGTACCGAATGTTCTCGACTCTCCTAAGGGTTGCCTCTCTGACTAATTTGTCTGAGTGGCTTTTTCAGGGTGCCAATGTACACTATTGTATATATATATATATATATATATATATGTATATATATATATATGTATATATATATATATGTATATATATATATGTCTATTCACACGTACGCAACGGGAGAGAACGGCACTCGTGGTTAAAATACCTCAAAGATATCCGAGGGCATACGCGAGGCTGACGAACAATGTACCACGCGAGCTCTTAGTCTCGTGTCGAGCTTTGACAAAGAATAAACGATCTTTCGTTTTTTCTTTTCTTCTTTTGTTTCTTTTGTTTTTTTTTTTAAATATATAACCCCAGGTACTTACAGCGTTATGGGTTCTTCGGGACTCGAGGGTGAGACTGCGGATATCGAGGTCGACGTGGGACGCATCGACGTGCCTGGCGATCTGCCTCGATCGTCAATCTGAAAATCAAACGGTTTCAATCTCGTAATCGTAGGCTGCTGACGAGGGCTTGTAATGATTATGAAAATTTGTTTATGGTGGAATACACAGATTTTATTTTTAATCAAACATAGAATATCGATTTATTTAGTTTCTAATGGTAATAAAATATGTGAATTTGTGCTATATACGAATGCGTTGTTATTATTTGCATATTTTTCTAGCATACAAAGTTTCGGGATATACGCTTACGACAATGCATAATAATATGTAATTAAAAAAATGTCTATGTTGAGATTCACAGGTTTTATTTTCATTCGGATATAAAATATCCACATATTTTATTTTTAATAGTAATCAAATATGTGAATTATTTTTATGTACGTATGCGTTTTTTTCAGTTGCATGTTGCAGCAGCGTACTAAAAATTAGAGCGTATGAATTCTAAGTTATGTTATTTCTATAAGATAATTAATAATTACAGTCCGACTCGAAAGGAGAAACGTGCTGTCCTAAAAAACTCACAATACTATCATTATTAGTAATTATAAAAGGATATTGTCAATCATTTAAAAAAATTACGAGAATGATAACGAAATCCCAATAACCAGTTATTTTCGTGGATGCCGAAATTAATATTTTTCATAACGTTATTGTGAATGCATCTCCTGTTTTTCGCAAACGTGTGTTTTTTTTTTTATAAGAATATATTAATTCTATTTTCCCAAAATAATTAACAATAAAAATCTCAAACTATTAATTCACTGTTCAGATTTATCTTCGGTACTAGCATTATTAATAATTATAAAACAACATTATAAACCATTCCAAAAAAAAATGATTACAATCATCACGATTCTCCATTAATTAATTATTTCGCGCACCCCGAAATGGATATTCTCCACAAAACTATTGTGAATGCATTCTTTACTTTTTACAATTCCGCATTTAAATAAGAATATATTCATTCTATTTCTATAAGAAAATTACCATTAAAATCTGAAATTAGAAATATTTTATTCAGAGACACCTTCATTACTAGCATTATCAACAATTACATAATTCTATGACGAATAATTAAAAAAAATATTATTCTTAATAATGAATTAATCCCGCGTGTCCCGAAATAAACATTTTTCCAAAATATTTTCGAATGCACTCTTAATTTGTCTCAAACGTGTACACCCTCCCCTGCCTCGTTTCGAAAGCAGTACTCAAAAATGTGTCAGTGCACCTAGGTTTGATGCATTTGCGAAACAAAACCACCTGGCAGACCCGCTTTGGCGAGTCAATTTGACATCGAAAGGGGAACGTTTGAATTTCGAGAGCACTAATCGCGATTTCGAGAGCACTAATCGCGTACGGGTGCTCCGATGATTTATCGATGCTTTTCGAGGAAACCTACGGAGCGGTTAGCATATCGAGAGGATTTTTTTTCTTTTTATTTTTCTCTCTCTCTCTCTCTCTTCGTGTATAACTGTTCAGTGGCATTTGCAAAGAGCTTTTGCAAGAGCAGCACACTCCCAGCAGGTCTCTGTGAATGCCCGTTAACAGGGAGAATCGCTCGTGCAACAGGTAGAATCTCCTTTACCTGTCTATTCTCTCAGTGGTTCTTCAACCCCCTCCCTCGTATTTTTCACGCCCGCATTTTTTCTTCCCCGTGTGGGTGTATGCATGCGAGCTTTCGAGTGCACGACCGGCGGGGATCAACTGCCTGTGTTATATATAATATATTGCGCCCCCGCGCATACTCGTTTTTCTTTCGCTCTTTTTTTTTTTATAGTTACTATTCGTAGCATCGATTTATCTCAACGGTATAGACCATTTATATCGCGATACTTTTTTTTTTCAACCAATTCCCTTTTTGCTCTCTTTCCCGCTCTTTCCTTCTCTCTCGTTTTCCGTTCTTTTAGCACGAGGTATAAATCGCGTCAGTGGTCGCTCCGACCATCGGAAGTCTCCGTCCAACCCTCTGCACCGATCTCCGCACTGAGAGTTGCAGAAAGATTAAAACCCCGTTGCTCTCGATATGCTTTTTTTCTTCTTCTTCTCTCTCTCTCTCTCTCTCTCTCTCGTTCTTTTTTTTATATCTCCCCCGTAACTCGACGATTTATTTGCGAAACACTCGTTACTCTTGGTCCCGCAGTGCCGCGAGTGAGTTATACGGATTTATTATCAGCATCGTTTTATTTCGATGCTCCGGGGCTATTACGGCCACCCTCTTGACTGTCCCGTCCACTGCTAGCGCACATTTTCTCATGCTGCTCTTCGGGATGGCGGCTGCGAGGGTCGCTCATTTTTTAAATAATTATTTTTATTGACAATGCTTCCGCAATAATGGTACGGAATTTTGGAAAAATGGTAACGTAGTTTTATTGGTGAGGAACATCATTGAAGGTTCGATTGAACTTTGTAGCGGATATTTCCTTGTGATAAAGTTTCAAATAATTAAAAATCGATAAAATTATCACGAGGGTCAATATCTTTAGCTATATTTTTTCTTCATATGTAAACAATTTGTGCTGTTTTTTCAGACCGATCTATCAGCACGAAAAACTATCCGCGGAGTACCGACGTTTAGTGGAAGGCAGGGGGCAAAACGAGACTCGGGACAGAACGGGAAGTGAGCATTTGCACCAGACATAGCTGATTAGTATAAGTATACATTTTTTATAAGAAATCTGGAATCAAAACTTTTAACGCGTTTTTTCTCGAAACAAGAGTTTTGTAAGCGGCGCGGGTGATTAAAAAAATTCTATCCAACCAATTGCTTTTTTTTTGGACATGTTTTTTTTGGACATCTACACAACATAGGCTTCGTCGGGTACTAATAATAATAATAATAATTATAATAATAATTTCTAATTTTATTATAATTAATTAAAATTATTATTAAATAATTTTAATTAATTAAAATTATTTATTAAAATTTTTATTATAATTATTATAATTAATAATTATAATAATAATTTCTAAATAATAATTATAATAATAATTTCTTTTTTTTTCCACCGATTTTCAACGAAAAAATCACTGTTTTTTTTTTTACAAGTTCGCCATTTTACTTATTAATAAAAATGTTTATATCTAGAAAGGGACGGAGCCACAAGCATACAGAACAATAGTCAATGAAATTTTTCTGTTTCAGATGACTCTAAGTGCCGTAATCATCCGCGCCACCCACCTACGTCCATTTAAAGGTTTCTACTTTAACTTAAAAAAATAAATATAAAATTTTGTAAAATTAAGTAAAAAAAAATGTTTTTGAATAGCTTACAATCTCAATAAAAACAGATAACAAAATTGAAATGATTGTATTTTATGTTGGTATAAAAAAAAAATTCTGCAATAAGCTTCCGAAACGGGCCTGGACACCAGACTACATTCTTAAGAAAATTTGTTGATTAAGCTTTAAAGTACAAATCAATATAATAATTAAAGATATAACTATTGTTTCTAATTAAATAGCCTCCTAATAAAGCCGTTAATTTCGTAAATATAAATATTTTTGTCTTACGTATTCCATTTTACCCCACCTTCTCTTACGTCCAACCTACCCTCCCCTCGTCGCGATCTCGTGAGCGGCAAGCGAGTCTCGTTCGACCCTTACGATCGTATAAATTTTTATCGACCACAAATAAATCGGCGAAGTGTGCTCGCGAGTACGACAAATACTGGACATAACGGGCGCGCAAGGAGAAATGTTACTTTATCGTTCGCCCTGTACTGCTGCGACGGTGAAAGGTCGCTCGGTGCAACTTCTTTCCTGACATCGGGTCAGCGTTATCGTCCATGTTTTACTTTCGAACCGAATCACCGTATCAACATGAAGCCGGTGGGGCAACAATGGAAGCATAGGAAATTTGCATAGCGAGGAACATACTGGGCATAAAAATTCAATTGCGACAACTTCTTTTGTTTTCTGATGTATATACATATATATATATATATTTGGAGTTTACATAATATTGTGCACGGGGACGATTGGCAGCTATGAGGATGTGCGTCTAAAAAGAAACATCGCTTTGGTGTCCGCCTTCGATTTTGTTGAAACTCATGTATATGGTAGTGTATCGAAAACTATTAGATACGTACTTTTTTTCGGCAGAAAAACGGTTTTGAAGGGTGCACCCATCGCTTAGAGTAAAGGATGTCAAGTTATAATAACCCTTATAATACTTTGACAAGACTACGATTAAATTATAGTTTACGTTTTTTTTCTTTTATTTTTTCTGGATCGCAAGCTTAAGGGGAAAAAAGTACACATATTCGATGATTTTTAATGAACATTTAGGGTTTTGGTAGAATTTATTGGTAAGTTTTTATGCAAGGGGTACAAATACATCAATATAGACTCGTAAGAAAGAATTAAAATCCAATTTGTTTGCCTATCTCGGACAAAAATAAATGGCCTCACTAAATCATCGATAATTCATTTTCTGGTTCGATTTGGGACGTCATTCTGTGATTATTCTCTTCTTTATCATTTGCTCTTTGAAATAGTGTTTTATTTCTTTATCTCGACTTTGAAATAGTGTTTCATTTATTGAGCTCCGATTATTTTTCGATTATTGGCAGAATTACAAAGTCGGATCATCGATTTTCGCGAATTTTTCCATACGTGGCCTCTTTGTCGGCCACTTTTCGAATGGAATTTCCTGGAAAATTAGATGAGATATCGGGATGAATCGAGCGGCACTCTATGAGTGTGCCAAAATCCTTTTCAAAAACCTTCATTAAGTTGATGTCACTCAAATTGACGCTACGGCTGTTTGAAATTTCGCGAGGATACTAGTTAACTCGCGCAAATCGTGTTTCATCCTCGAGGTTGGACGTGTCTAAAAATATCAGGGCAATAACAGATGGCCGATTATTCTTCATGATTTTGACAACACTTTAACATCCAATGTCTACCCAGTAGCAGTCTCGTACTTCTGTCAAGTTTTTCTACCACTTTATGATGTTTTTCCCGAGAGGAAGACTATTTTCGAAAGGTTAATAAAAGCGCAGCCAGAGTAGATGGAACTCGGTAATTTTTAATCATTTCTGTGACAGCGGGACGTGCGCAAGAAAAAAAGTGGATAAAAAAAAGATCGGGGAAGGTTATTGTGCGGAATAGTCGCTTCAAGGAAGAAGGTACACGATTGCTCAAGTGTACATGTCTATATTTGGCGGCGCTGAGGAAGTGGAGAGGGCGGAAGATCACGAGGGAGAAACGGGCACCCTCGATAAATATTTCCGTCAAGTGACCAAGAGTTGGCTGTTGATGCAGCAGAAAGCAGACGCGAATTCAAAGAGAGACGAAGTGTGGGCTCAGGGAGAGAAAGAGAGAGCGAGAGAGGCAGAGAGAGAGAGAGAGAGAGAGAGAGAGAGAGTTCTCTTTCTCCAATTTTCCTGTAGTCGCATCAGCTCTGATGAGAAGGTAAGAAAGTGGTGTCTGTGTGTACAAGAGATAGAGAAACGGAGCGATAGAGAGAGAGAGAGAGAGAGAGAGAGAGAGAGAGAGAGAGAGAGAGAGAGAGAGAGAGAGAGACAGAGAGAGAGAGAGAGAGAAAGGAAGATAGACGTAAAGCGAAAGCTCGAGAAAAGTGAGTAAGGTATATATGGTAGTCATGGGGCAACCAGCATATTTGCGTTACGGTGCATAGCTTCGCGTTTAATCAGCCGTGTACCAGGAAGAAGGTGCATAGCTTCGCGTTTAATCAGCCGTGTACCAGGAAGAAGGAGAACCAAGGGTACGAGTTGCGTTTGTGGGTGGAAAAAGAAGCCATGAAGACTTTGCCAGGCTATTTCTCCCTCCCTCTCTCTCTCTCTCTCTCTCCCTCTCTCTCTCTCTCTCTCTCTCTCTCTCTCTCTCTCTCCCTCTCTCTCTTTTTCTCCTAGTACTTGCATTTCCCATATACAGAGAAACTGCAGTTATACGTTTTTCAAGGGGTACAGAAAGTATGACGTATAAATGAGAATGACGTAGAAGTGAACAGTCGGTTTATGACGGCCATGTTATTACTTATGATATATTCGGAATTTTTTTTTTTTCTAGATTTGTTTTAGATGCCTAATAAGTACCAGAGAAAAGCAATCGCTCTGCGAGGAAGCTGGACTGAAGAATCATTAAAACAAACTATTAGTGTTGTGAAAAATGATGGATTGTCGGTTCGTGCGGCCGCTAGGACCTGTAAAAGGGTTGAGCAAGTTGGAACACTATTAGCATCTGACGGACATATAAAGTTTAGGAAATGTAAAGAAGAGTCAAAGTAGTTGAAAGACCAAAAAAACAATTGCCATTAAAATAAAAAGAGTAAACCAGATTGGGTCTAGCTATTTGGAAAAAATTGCCACAATAAAACGTACTGCAGAAAAAAGAAAAAGCAATCAGAAGGATATCTGAGAGTAATGACGCTGACGGAAAACCAATATTATGCGATTTTTCAGATGTCGATGTGAGTACAGTAGAGGATAACTGTGTTGCTTGCGGAGAAAATGATTATAAAACTCGTCTCATCGAAGACTGGCTTCAGTGCATAGCGTGCCAACTTTGGGTACACGAAAATTGTACTGAATTCGATATGTGTTCTGGATGTGGCCAGAAGAAAAAACAATCTCCGGAAGAGATTACCAATCTTGATTATAAAAAAACACTAATTTTGACGGTTGATCTCATCGAAATTATTTTTATTTTTGTAAATTATCTTCAAGTTAAATGTTCAAAGTTTAATTACGAATAGAGATAAGACTACAAGTAAAGAAACGTCTGTACTTTTATTTTAACGAATCCTTGAGAAAACTGTGGCCAATTACTCCGGACTTACTCTACAGGGTAAGATAATTTTGAAGACATTCGACTTCGAAGCCCACCCTCATACTACCCTATTGTCCTCATACTCACCATTATTTATTCCAAATGTCATTGAAATCACTTTCCAATAAACGTAAGCATATTTATATAAAGGTCATTCCAGGATGGTCCTGTCACCAAAATCAATGATCGTTCGAACAAGTTTTAAAGACCATCCTCAAAACAGTTGATTTGATAATGGACAACATGGAGTAGGTTGCACCGGTTCAAAATATCTTTTCCTCGTATATGGTATGTGTATATAGATGTATGTGTGGGTGTGTGTGTATACACGGGAGCGCTTTATGGGAAAGCAAAGCCCTGGATGCTTTTCCGATACGGACTTCTCGTGAAAAGCTAAAGGATACTAAGGAAGGGAATGGTGGATGTGAAATGAAAGGGACCTGCTCTTCGATGGAGAAGACTAGAGGTACAGAAAGCTCGTGCCTTTGCAGCACACCGTAAAGAGAAGTCTCTCGGTTTATTGCCGGCCTGTTACCTATACGCGAAGCCTCTCGGATGTCCGATACACGTACACGTATACGAAGCACATGGATGGATGTATACACGAATCGTTTGTGTCCTAGTCAGTGGGAG
Organism: Ophion ventricosus; assembly: GCA_963932345.1. Classification (NCBI taxonomy): domain Eukaryota; kingdom Metazoa; phylum Arthropoda; class Insecta; order Hymenoptera; family Ichneumonidae; genus Ophion; species Ophion ventricosus. Next base: position 13,531,259 of record OZ010721.1, read on the forward strand.
GGCCAAAGCTTATTGACTCCTCGCGTACTATCTCTCCCACCTCCGATTCCTGGCGTTTCAAGCTTTCAATGGTGCACTCGGAATTCCTCGATGCAATATCGAGTCTTGATAAAAAAAAAAGATCGCAATATCGATGACCCGTAAGTTTTTCTGCTAGTTTTTTTTTCGTCGGTTGAGGGTCGTTTTTTTTTACTGTTGCTTTACTGAGGATTCGGAAAAGGTCGAATCTGTCATTGATTGTTATTTTGAAAAGTTGTTGTTTTTGCTACACGAGGTGAAGAGGAAGGTACAGGATTTTGAAAAATTAAATTTGAATCGCGAGGATATTGGTAAGAACCAATGAAGGAATTTGTGAGAAGGGATAAAAATGATGGGGGGCGGTAGGAGAGGATAAGGATAGAAGGAAGAAAGAAGAAAAAGAGGAAGGCGCCGCCGCCGAGGCGTCGATGGCGTGACAGATTGCCCCCAGTATTTTCCACCACATACATCATCGTGGCACGAAATATTCAGGGGGTTGCGCACCCGGCGACTGGCGAACCCTTAGTTCTACCTCGATGCCCATAACCGCTGGCACTCCCTCCCCTCTCCAGCCCCCATTCACCCTCCCGGTGTCGGCATAATTCTCCACCTTTCTGCCCTCTGGTTCCGTCTTAATTGGCATCGGAAATCGTTTGATAGGGTTGGTTGGAAGACGAATCTTTCCCGGAGCTCGGAATTTATAGTAATCGATCTTCATAGATGGATTTTGCACGGTTGTCGAGGGAAAACGATTACACTCTTTCGGAAAAGTCATTGAGGAAGAGGTTGTTTTTTTTTTTGAGGGTTTATGCAACTCTACAATTTTGGAAAGGTCGAAGAAAAACATTTTTTTTGGCTTAAAAGGTACCCAGGCTTCTTAAAAATGATATACCAAAATATTATGGGCGGTCAAAATTTCTGAGAACCCGAAACAGTTATAATCTGTACCTGGAGGTGGAGGCTCAGCACATGAAACATTCCGAAAAATCGCTGCCTGGAGCCGCAAAATAGGCACGGATCAGCTTCAGAATGTACAGAAAGGAAACAGAGGAAGAGGACATTAATGTGAAAGGCCAATTGTATGGTGCAGGCATCGCGGATTAGAAGCATATAACATTTTTTTTTATAATTTATAACACTAAATACTGTTTTACGCGTATCACTGAAACGCGTTTTTCTTGAAAGCACATTTTTCAACTGGGCGGAAACATAACTTGAACAAATCTTGACGAATCGATTAAAAAATTTAACTGAATATTCGAAACTAGATTCTCTACAGAAGTACGTAGGATTTTATTGTTATATTGCATAGTTTTTAGGTCATAAACAATTATCTGATGATTTTTTCCTGAAATTTATATCTTTTTTTAAAACTTGCCATTTCAACAATGTAAATATATCGATAAAATCCTACGTACTTCTGTAGTTGTTCTTATATACGGGAGAGTGGGGCACAATGTGTCACGGGGCACAGTGAGCCACATGCGGTTTCTCGGAGGTTTGTAGCTCGTAAATTCCGAAATTTGATGTGTTTGACCGCGATTTATATTAGGTTTCGTCAAGCCTAAGAGAAAGTCGATAACAGCTTACAAAGGATTATTGAAAATTAAAAATTGATTTGGGGCTTGGAAAAAAAATATTTCCCTCGCCGGGAAAACTTAAAATATAATGACACTTTTTGTAGCGACTCCGGTTTTCCGTCCTAATCGATAGTTTTATTATTTATGATGCACTCAGTGACTTGGGTTTTTCCATTCGTAGTTTAATTAATAGTTATTTTCATCAATAATCAAATATTTTACTAGTGGGGTACAATTTGTCACCGAGTGGTGGGGCAAAATGAGTCGACTCCCAATGAGGAAACAAGAAGTTCCGACGCTCCAAAGAAGCGCAATGTGTCACGGGCAAGTGTCAACCACATGCGATTTTTCTCGGAGTTTTGTAGCTTGTAAAACCCGAAATTTTTTGTGTTGGTCCGTGATTTATATTAAGTTTCGGCTGGCCTAAAAGAAAGTCAATAGCAGTTCAAAAAGAATTATTAAAACTATAAAATGAATTTGAACCTCGAAAAAAAAATTTCGCTTGCCGGGAAAACGTCAAGTATTGTGGGGCAATTGTGTGGAGCACAATATGTCATCGAGTTGTTGAGCACAATGAGTCGACTCCCAATGTTATTGGCAAATAATACCCGTTGTGAAATGATCGCTATGTATGAAAATCTGTTATCTATGTTAGGAAAATATAAGAGTTTCAACCGGCTCGTTGTACTCTCATTTTGCAGCACTTGACACACTGTACCCACCTATCTGACACACTGCACCCCATCCGTGGGGCACAATCAGCCAATCCGCAATTTTTTTTCGAACCCATTATTTCAGGATTTTTAATCTTTTTGCAAAAAATATTGCAGCTTTATTGTGAGCCCAAAGTTCTATAAAATCGGTTATGAACTCTTTTTTTCTAATCAGACTACTTTGGTAAGAGTAAAAATTCGATAGAAAAAAAGTGACACACTGTGCCCAATCTTCCCCTAAAATCGAAAAAATGTCGGTCAATCTTTCCAGGTAAAAAATAGCATGATATATGTTTTCGTCCGTGGACCCTTCCAAGCCAAAGGCGTCAACGAAGGGAGGCTGTGTAACCACCACTTTTTAAAAATTAATAACTACGTAAAAATTATTTTGTATAGTTCATTAGTAAAGGTATTTTTTCGTGCTCTACAGTGACCTAACTCCTTATAAAAAGCTTTGTTGCAAAAAAATTCACGAAGAGACTTTGGAGACTTGGGCATTGTTTCTAATGTTCCTTGGTATGTACTTGCGGGCTTTTACCATTCCATTTTTACCCCAAACTGGTCACGCGATTCCCAATTTCTGATAGACCCTTCTGGAGTGTTGTCCACAGCCAATCGTCGTTCAATGCACCGCATTTGCACGAGGGCACATGGAAACTGTGAAAAACCTCTGCCGATACGGACAGCTCTATTTTCACTAAGATGCAGTGTTTACCATTGGAGACTCCGTAAAACTGTCTCTCGCTTGGTAGTGGGCATCAGAGCGCGACTACCCGGTCACCTATCCAAGTATTGGCCCAACCAACGCTGCTTTCCACGAAAGATCGCTGGGATCGAACCGATGAAAAACGAGCCTCGCATTTTATGCTTACTGACACATTATAAGTGGCTCAACTGTCCGGGTCCTGTAGAATATAATAACAGGAGTCCTGAGGTTATATTTGGGATTAAAGGGGTGTGTAAGTAGAAGCTGCAAGCCCGGTGATAGTGACACTGCCTGGTGTCCCAGCTCGCTACACCACACAACCATTCTCGCCCTTCGTCCTCTTCCTTCAGCTTTCCTCTCTCTCTCTCTCTCTTTCACCCTCTCGTTCTCTCTCGCTCGTGCTCTCGTAGCCAACGAACATTATCTTAACAAATCTAATCTCGCGGTGGGTGTTTATAAATGTCTTGTTTTCTGGGAGAATGGCGCGAGAGCTCTCTTCCACCTCGACAACACGAGGAGTTGAGAGACTCTCGAGTGTCTAACGACGCAGGGAAATTCAGCCACTCCGCTTTCTCGGCAGGCACGCAGGGGAACGACGAGCGAGAATCAGGAATGTGCTTGATGCTAGCCCACAAGGATTAGAGACGGCGAAATTTGAATATTTTTAAATGCTATTGCATTTCTAGGATAGGCTTTTCAAATCACGCCTCATATCACGTGTTTTCGTGTTCTGAGGTAAAATCGAGTGTCAACGAAAAAAGTTATTCGATAAATTTATGATATTATTACTATTATTATTATTTTTTTTTCAAGAGAGAAATCCAATTCTCCACTTGAATTTATCGGTAAACTATGATTTATAAAATACACGTATTTTAGAAATCGTTTATTCGATGCAATGCAGGTACAATTGCTCCGGTGGATCCGGCGCCCCCGCGATTGTATAACTGCATACTTATCGGGCATCGTACTCAGCGGCGTCAATCCTATGTGCCTCTGCGTTCCTTTCTCGAAACTCGTAACAAGGGTAAAGAGAAAGAGAGATAGAGATAGAGAGAGAGAGAGAGAGAGAGAGAGAGAGAGAGAGAGAGAGAGAGAGAGAGAAGAGAGAAAGCGAGACAAGCGTTGGCAATAGGAGGCTCGACGAAGTTGAAAGCGCGCGTAGAGCCATCAACGAGCTGTGTGCCCCGAAGTACAGAGAAAGGTCCCTGTTATTACAGTCAAGAACGCAACATTCTTGCCCTCCATCCTCCCACCACCTAACCTAACCTCTACACCGCCCCACTCCTTTTCCATCCCTTGGCTTCGGTCTCGCCACAAACTACAGGGCGTAATCCCTTAAGAGCAATAATAAGAATCCTTTCCCGGGCTTAGATCTCCGGGAATCCGAGACTAAAACTGCGGATTCAACGCTAGCCGAGAGTGAGCTTGGCACTGTGTACAAAGTCCCCGCAACACCCTTATACTCGTATAAGGCTACGGGAATATTGCGAAACGTGCCAGCAGCCCTGAGCGAGGATTACAACTGGTTAAAAAAAAAATCCTTGAGTTAAAAATCGCTAATTCCTAGGATTCGAAAGACTTTGGTCCATTAAGGGGTTCTGTGGCGATCGACGATCCTCGGGATTCGGGAAATCGTCGCTTTTTCCTGGATCCTTGAGATTTTCAGGGTTATATTAAAATCCTCGCTTTTCGTTCGAAGCTTCCGGGGCGTAAACGTATATGTGTAAACAGTATCGCGTTTCTTCTCTCTCTCTCTCTCTCTCTCTCTCTCTCTCTCTCTCTCTTGTCTCTGTCTCTCTCTCTTTCTCTTTTCGAGGCCTCTCTGTGTCTCGTCTCGTCGCGTAATTTGCACACAAAGTACCGCGAGAGGCAGGATGCAGAAACAGCGGAGGTAGAAGAAACGAGAGACTGGATGCGAAGCTACGCGGGAGTATGATTTTCCTTCCCTTCCACACTCTACAGATACATACTTACTATGAATGCCCCCGCGTATTTATAAATGTGACTTAAGAGCGAGACTTCTGCGCAATGGTGAACATAGATGTATGTGGGAAAAGGATATTTTGAACTCGATGGATCTATGTCGGTTATCAGAATATCTGACTGTTTTTAAAATGGACTCTGAAGCATTGCTGAACGAATCTGCGATTTTTGGGACGATATGATCCTCCTTGGGGACGAATCCAACTTTCGGGCCTGAAATTTTGTATATGATGTTGACGAATACGTTATGCACCCTTTGGAAAAATTTGAGCAATTTTGATCGTTCAGTTTTTTTCGTAATAAAATTGCAAAGTCTAGTATTTTGAGCTAGTGAAGCACGTCGTCTTATGGAGACGGTCGGCCGAAAGTGCTGGGATCACGGTTTTGCTACTCACGTATCCAACTAAGGTCGTTGGAAAACTGAAATTTGATAAATTAGACATAATAGATATTGTAAAAAATCGAAAATTCGGACTTGACCGTGTGGTTCAAGTGCTACATTATAAAACGGCTTCAACTTCCGGTTGAATATTATCATAATGACGAAATAGTACCCATAGACTTGCCAACGTCGGGTGTAAACAGCTGATTCGTTTGGCGAGCATAACCTAGCTCTGTAGCGAGATTTTGTAACTCGGTCGCGACAGTTTTCGTTGTTGCTGGCTAGCGACAGCCAATCGCATGCACGATCAGAAGAAAGGGAGTCTCTTGTTAGCTGTCGCTAGCTAACGATAATGAAAACAGTCGCTACCGAATTACAGAATCTCGCTACTGCTTGGAAATCGTTGTGAAGACTCCAGAGTCATTGAGGATTTAATTTTTCCGTTTTTATTAGTAAATATGCAATAAATAAAATATTTACCACAAATTTTGCACTTTGGGTTCGAAAATACGTTCAACGTAAGTTAATATAAATCAGAACACCCATGGGGTAACATAAATCTAGTCTCCTTGTTGACCCTGAGGGAGTACTCGTATCTCCTTAAATGACCTTTATATAATCAAACGTGCACTGAAAGGAATGCATGGCATGTTCAACCGTGTTTTAACTATATTTTATATTTCCCTGAGAGGACAATCACATTTTATTTAATTTTGGGCAGTAACCATGACTGTCTATACCATACAGTCAAGGTTACTGCCGAAAATTTAATCGTCAGTTAGTCGTTAGCATGGATATCTTTATTTGGGTTTGTTTGGGTTATATAAATAAATAAATTAAGAGGAAGCAACGTGCCAGTTTTCAACCTGCACAGTTTCATTTTGAATGGAATAATTTAACAATTTTTCTTTTATGTGAAATTATTTTATCATTATCCTCCCTTTTTAAGGTATTTCTTTCAAGAACCCAAATATTTAAAGATTAGCTAATTTTCGTCTACAATTAAGTAAAAATAGATCTCAGTATACTAGTAAAATTTAAAGCCAAGTCGCCGAACTGTAAATAAAAAATTGGGACTTAAAAAATTGACTAATTTCTGCAGCACTTTATGGGAATGACAGGCTCGGCACATTTCTATCTGATAATTTATATACTAAATAACTCTAGATATCTTATATAAACTGGTCTAAGCATGCAAAAATTCTGAAGGTTCCGTAATGCCAATAAAAATAGGGCGTCACCGAATGTTTAAAGAAAATATTAATGACAAAACTTAGAAGAATATGACTGGCAGAAGAATTTTCGTAACCACGACTTCTCAGTGAAAATGTAAACATTTCTAAATCTACAAAATTTATGCGAAATTTTTTATTCCAGTTTATCGTTGGGTATAATAATTGAATGTAACTTATTTTTGTTAAGTGCCACTGTAATCTACTATTGATTCAAAAGGGTCCTGGTTTATGCGCCCACAAAATACGGTCCTCCGCGAATGGACTAACTTAATTTGAAATTATTTGGAAATTTAAGAGACACTTGATATCTAAACTGTTTTAGAGGATCAGGCTAAATGAAATTCCTCCATTCATTTTCTAATAGTCTACTTAAGTACACGGAGAGAATTAAAAAGTAATTTTTGTCGTGAATTTCACGGTAAAAATTACCGTGATATATTTCAAGTTGGTGACATGTGAGAAAAGCATAATAATTCGTATGCGACAAGTTTTTTTTAACTCACGTTACAGAAAATTTCAAATACGTAGCTAAAACTTTACTATACAAGAAGGGTAGCGCGCACGATAATTTTTACCGAGAGCACAATACATTTTCCTATAACACTCATTAAATTTTATAATAAATCTTAAAATAACTGTTATAAAGACGATACTTTTTTATAGACATTTTTGAAAGGCATAAAATAATAAAATGCACAGTAAAATTTCGCTGATATTATATATTTTTTAAATTTAAGTTTTGCGTATTTTGTTACCCATGAAAATTTACTAGAAAATCTGGTAAAATTTTCTATCTGAAGAAGAAATTTTATTTTATTTTCGTGAAAATCTGTGTTTTACTCAGTAATAATAAGCGAAGTTTCAGGGTTGTCATCTCGTTACCGTTACTGCACGGTAATTTTTAACATTTAATTCTCTCCGTGTACAATAAATTTTCAAGTTCTTCAAGTAGCGAGAAAGTTAAACCGTAAAAAAGTTGAATTGAAAATACAAACTCGCTTAAAATCCCAAACAAGTCCAAACAAACCCTCTTCACCAAAATCCGCAAAATCAAATCACAACATGTTCACTCTGTTGCTCGAAGTATGCAAAAATTATCCCTAGGTCGAAAATGTCTGAAAATTTTTCACCCTGAAAGCATATTTCTCCTCTTCCTAAGAAATTCTTTACAGTGTACTTTTCCATCTGTAATTTATTCCTCGTAATTTTGAATTGGCCGAATAGATCGCCTGGAACGTAAAAAAAAAGCATCAATATTTTTTCAACATCCCGTCTCGCGATAATCCGCAATACCGTTTCTCCATTCATTCATACATTCAATCTTGCGCTTTTCGATGCTAAATTTATGGTCTCTCCCAGGACGGCTTTCTCTCCATTCCTCCGAGACTTCGCTAACGACCCCGGAGTCTTGAGGGGCGCTGCGGTGAAGTAAAACCGCGCGGGTGGTTGGTCGGCTGTTCGGGGTGAGAGCGGCAGCGGGCGGCGAGTTGAAAAGCTCAGAGGCCTCGGGATGGTCGCGTATACCGTGGTGGCTGGGTACTAAAAAACCTGTCACGTAACCAGTTCGTTGGTGAGGAGAAAAAGAGACGTTGGAGGACGTGTACAGGGGGAAGAGGACGAGTGAAGAAGAAGAGGGACGACGGCTCGGCCACGAGGGTGACTCTGATGGTGGCAAAGAAGTGGGAAAGAATACTGATTCATTATTCAATCTGGGTCGAGTGATTAGCATGCGACCGTCGCTGGCTGCGCCGTTTCGTTCTCCGTTAAGACGACCTCCTTCTTTCCTTCTCTACTTCCTTTCCTTCAACTTTCTCCTCATCGTCTTTCGCTTCTTCTTCCGTCTCGTGAACGACGCGTCGCTTTCTCTCCTCTCTCGTTGGGGATCCATCTAAATAATGTAAGACGTGGCTCGCCGCAGACTATCCTCCTTCTCGTCGTTCTACGTGTAGAAGCGAACTCAAGAGACACGCGCGAGATGGTGCAACCCCTTCCGTATTTCCACATCCTTGGAACCGCAATATCAACGAACCAAACTCACCGCGTTATCTCATACCTCGCCACCAACGTCAACCCCAATTTCTAAGCAGTGTCAACCGGATATGGGAATTGTTGTATCTTCGATGTTTATTTTGCGCGTGAAGATGGAAGACTTTGTTTCGTTGCAGCTACTAGCCAAGACCGAGGGTTGTCATGATCTACTTTGTCAGAAGGAAATGGAACGTCCAAAGTCCAAACGTCTTTGAGAATTTTGCAATGGCAATGGAGAAGCTCGTTGAATGGTGGTGGAGATGTGGTTCGCGGCTGCGGGGATTTTCCATGTCAAGCAACGTTGGTCGGAGCCAAAACTTCGTTGGGTGATCGCTTGGCAGAACACCAGCGACCACTACTGAGCTGGAGACAGTTTCACTTGGTTTCCAATGATGAATACAACTGGCAACTCGATAAAAATAGAGCCTGTATCGACACGGGTTTTCCGCAGTTTTCATGTGCCCTCGTGCAAGGGCGTTACGGTAGCGAGTGGCTGTGAGCAACACTCAGAGAGGTCTCTGAAGTGTTGAAGTTGCAAGTGTGGGGTAAAAGTGAAAGGGATAGGCGTAAAAGGCTGTATACGTATCAAAATATGATCAAATAGAGAACCATTTTTTTAATGGTAGAATTAGCTTCCGCCCGTATGGAATTTGGCCCATAGAAAAGTCATCACCAGTTGCACCCGTTATTAGGAGTTGTTTAAAAAAAAATTCTAAAATACGCGTTCTATTATTTCTTGTAAAGAATATTTATACCAAAGATTCGAATTAATACACTCAAGGAATACCATTTTCCATATAAACTTTTACACCCTACTTCACCCCCTTAAGGCAACCACTTCAGATGCTTCAAAAAATCAATTTTTTTCAATTTCATATATCGTTAGCAAAATATCTTAATAGTACACCCTGAAAATTTCAAAACGACATTCGGATTCCTTCTAACGGTATGTACATAAATGATAAAACTTTCCGCTCCACTCCCAAGCGCGCTCAGGCATTCACGAGCGCTCAGTTAGGTAGTTTGTTTGGGTTTGTTTGGATTTTCATAACCCAAATTTGGCTTTTCATAATCCAAACAAACCCAAACTCGACCGTTTGGCGATTAGCTCCAAAACATCTCCATTCTGGGTACAAAATAATCGAGGTAGCGGCATTTCTTGCTGCTATTTTATTCAATGAAGGAAATTCAGCCCTACTCATGGTTATGAATGAACTACAAATCGTAGTTGGCTGGCAGAGCTACGGATATGCCGAGCAAATGGATCAGATGCGCGTGGCTCGAAAAAAATAGAAAAAGTTTATTAGAGACAAAAGAAGCTCGAAAAGCTCATAAAGAGGAAATGCAAGCTTCAAATGAGTTGCATGAGGAAGAGGAAGGACTGCTATATGGTGCTGGAATCGCTGATTAATCGGTAAGATACTTTATCATTTGATTAAACACATTTGACTTTGAGTTTTTCGTTTGTGAAACTTTAAACGTGTTTTTATCGAAACGACATTTTTTTCAATTTGCGGGAATCATAACTCACAACCTAATTGATGAATCATCTTCAAATTTGGAACACCTAAAGTTGGAAAGATTAGATTGTTTAAATATATTTATTATTGCAAAATGGCGGGAAAAAATGCTTAAAGTCGATCATTTTTTTTCACACACGTTCCAACATTCAACCCTCAATTGTTTTTGAAAAATTTAGGTTCATGTTCTTAAAAAAACATCTCGAGAATGTATAAAAATTTGTTGGACTATTTCAGATGCGACTTGCGAGCTGCACAGTTCCCGCAAATCGAAAACGACGATGAGGACACGCCAAGGAACACAGCGGATTACACCTTAATTAATGCATGAAAAGACTTGAAAAAATGATCAGGGATGTATGACAATATGAATAAATTATTGTCAGAGTTACGGAAATTTCCGTTTTTTCGTTTTTTTTTTCAGAATTGGATTTTTTCAGAATAAAAAAATCCAAAAAATCATCTAATTTTCGGTCTCCTAAAGTGGTTGGCCGCTTTAAGAGTTGATTTTCGAAAAATCCTTTCTTAGTGCACCTTTACACCTTCTAAGGAATATATCTCCCAAATTTCATGTTTATATCTTCAGCGGTTGTTTGTTGTCTATACGTCGGTCAGTCAATAAGTCATGGAATTGTTTAATTTGGAGAGATTGTGTGATGAGATGAGGAGGAAGAAAATTCTACCGTCAGATTATTTGCAGAGAAGAATACGATGTTGAGGTACGGGGGATAGAAGCAAGTCGCGACGATGAGACGAACGTCTCGGGGATAAAACATTTTTAATATAATTAAGTGAAGAATCTCTGTGGTGTTCTTGGCTCACGGCGTACACCACCATCGCAAGGATCAACCCCTGAGAGCGTACTCTGTCTCTCTCTCTCTCTCTCTCTCTCTCTCTCTCTCTCTCTCTCTCTCTCTCTCTCTCTCTCTCTCTTCTCTCTCCCGCTCTCTCGCTTTCTCATCCACCCCAACCTACACTAGTCCCCCCCAGTCAACACAGCGCCTTCATATTCTCCATCCTTTTCCCTTTTCTCTGCGTCCGGATGTCTCTTTCTTCTCTTTCGTACTCGAGCTTCTGGCAACGTAAGAAGGGTTGTATTCAGCTTGCCTCCAGGGCATGTTAATGCACTCCGAGATCTTAGCACTTACACTCCAACACGCCAGGAGAGAACCTTTCTCTCTGTTTCTCTTTCTCCTCTTATTGCCCCTCCCCCCCCGTCATTTTCGTTACCTACCTTTTCTTTCGCGTCGTCTTAGCCAACCTCTTCCAACAAAGCCGGCGTTCTCCTTCGCGGCACGGACGTCACCCTCTCCCCGAGAAGATCCTCGCGCAACGTGAGCATAGCAGCCATTTTCTCTGTCTCTTAAACTACCGGCGTCCCCAATCCATGCCCCGGAGAGCGAGAGAGAAATCGTATGGGCCTGCTCTTCTTGCCTCCAGAGGGCTTTTCCTGGAACGACGCCTTAAATCCGGATCTTTGGCGTTCCCTCTCGCGAACGACGATTCCTCTCAATATAACCTACCCCTTTATCAACCCCTTCTCTTTCTCCCTACCCATGTAACATCGTATAGCTGTTACAGGACGGAGCATAGATAATGTGCTTTGGGGATAATGAATTCGCGGGGAATTGAGGAGCCCCGTCGAATCTGCTTTAAGATGTAATTCGAAAATTCACCGACATTGAAGCTCATCGTTTTTCGATTCGACATGGACCGTAAATTTGGCTCGGTGAAATTATTTCTGTCGTGATTTACATTGAAGTATTTTTGGAATAGCGCAAAAAGGAGAAGCATCACGTTTATAGAAAAATGTCGGGTGTTGGGTTGGTGGAGATTTTCAGATTCGATGATGTTTTTTACAGTAACGGGGGTATAACGATAGATACCATTTTATTTTAATTTTTCCCCCTTTCCTAAGGGTAGGTTCCGGGGCTCGAAAATCGTCGAAATTTTTTTTGCGCCAGTTTTTTTTTTACCTCCCTGATGTAAATGTCGAAAAAGTAAATGGGCAATATACGTAAATTCGTAGATACTATTTTTTCGACTTTTCAGCCCCGCCTAAGGGGGCGTTCTGGGACTCGTACATGATTGATACATGTTTTTTTTTGACAGCAAACACATAAGGCATCCAGTTTATTATAAAAAATTACGAATTAAAAAAAAAGTTCATTTCATCGATGCAAACTTCAACATCATGTTTTTATTGAATATTACGAAAATTGGTTTAACAATTGATGATGTTTTTGTATAGTGGCGTGTTGTCCATATTGAATATTATGAGAAGTGGTAAACAAAGTATGATTAATGGATGATTAGTATTGTATAGGGCTTTAGATTCGGATTTTTTTTTAATTTTTAGAAAATGTTAATCTTTCACTAATTTCGGAGTATTCTGCGATTTTTCTACACAATGAGAGTGATTATGAAAAAATCGTGTATATTAAAAACTTGGACATCGTCGCCTTATCACTCAACTCATATCACAAAGCTCTTTCTATGATCAAGCCTTTAGAGAAAAAAAAACCATATGCACACAAGAAAGACTGTCAGCGAAATAAAAATGTGATATTGTTCAAACGAGTGAAAAAAACACGAGGAAGCAAACGGCAAATTTCGTTTTATTTGCCTCATAGGATGAAGGGGTCTCGGTGAAGTCAAATTACATTCACGAACTCATCAATCCACTCGAGTTATCAGATGGAAAATAGCTCACACTAGAATTTCAATAATCATTCATTGAAAACAAATATGAAATAAAAAAAAAAACATCAATACCCAAGTGCATTTCACATATTGCATTTGACAAACGTACGTATCGTCGATGTAGCGACGAGTATTCCTCGACGAATTTCCAATTATTCCGGACGATATCGGCAAATAATCGTGTCGAAATAAAAAATCGCTGTATGCCTATCGCTTGATAAAATAATGGAAATAAAATTGTTGGGGGTTGACCGAATGACCCCTCATCCCGGTACGGATATGCGGTTAACAGATCGTGAACGAGAATATATATGTTGGTGTTTTGTTACTACATGGGCTATGGTAGAAAAAGGGCCGATACAGGAGCGGCTTGGGCCGTGACTCCACAGGGCTGAGCAAGCCCACACGCAACGTTGCGGAATCGGCACAGGAGCACAAAGCCCTTGATGGATGGGTAGCCACGGGGTTGCGGATGAGAAGAGCTCGCGAGCGCACCCGAGAGAGAGAGCGAGAGAGAGCGGGAGAGAGAGAGAGAGAGAGAGAGAGAGAGAGAGAGAGAGACCATCAACCTCCCCCGCCTCCCACTGTGTTTTCACCACCTCCGTTCACTCTGCCCCAGAGTGACCACCTGTTGAACCTGGGACTCGTTTCGCTTACGCACCTGTACACGCACGCCGCCACAACTATACGGACATTCGCCTCACGTAATACTCGCTTTTATTTAATTTTTTTTATCACGCTTTTTTCCCTTTTATTTTTCGTTTTATTTTTTTTTGCATCCCCCTTGGTATATATCGTTTCGTTGTTATCTGCCGCGAGATATCAAGCGTCCGATTGCCGGAGGGATCAAACCATGGCGTTTTTCAGTCTAAGGGAGGGAATTTACCATCCGGGGCATAATAACGTCGACTATTGTCGCTCAATCTCCCTGCCAGTAGAATCGCAGTTTTGAGTAATTGAAAGCTACTTGTTTCATCCTCAATTGTGTATAATTTGGATCAAAGGGCGTTTTCTATCCTTTGTTCCTTTGTATTCCGGGCTTTATGATCTTTGTCAGTTTACATCGCATATTTCACTTGACTTTTGCCACATAAGCAGAGGTCCTCGCCCCTCCCCCTCGCAGAGTATTGCCCACCGCCACTCTTTTCTAATATTCCATTGGTTCGCATTTTCACGAGGGTATAGAGAAACCCAAGTACATCTCAACAGATAGGAAAACTGATACAAACTCGAACAGACCTAAGCAAACAAACTTTCACTCTTTTCTATTACTCTATTGGTTCGCATTTGTACGAGAGCACTGGGAAACTGTTGAAAACCCGTACCAATAGGAGCGGCTTTATTATTTTCCAGCGATCAACTGCATCTAGACCCTTTTTTTTTTCCGTACAATTATTTTTCAAAAAATGTATTGGAGCACTCTCTCTTTCATTAATTGCAAAAAAATTATGTCAGATGTTGTTAACATGTTATTTTTTTTCGTTGGAATATTATTTAAAAAATCGTATGTTAACGAAAATAAAATACAGAAGTTAGATTTTGGCTGCATCAAGCCATTATTCTCATATTGTCCCATTTCTGAATGATCATGAGGACAGTAATATACAAGCGAGTCAAGGCATCCGGAGCTTATTAGTAATCCGAGGACGTAGACTCCATTACGCATTCCGATTTGACGATAACCTGGCTCTCGTCGTTGGCTTCGTGCAAAAGCTCTCCCTCGTGTCTATGATCCTGGATCGTTCCGTGCATAACTACTAATCCTTCAGTTTTCCCTTCCTGTCCTTCATCACCTCGCGCTTTCTCTCTCTCTCTCTCTCTCTCTCTCTCTCTCTCTCTCTCTCTTTCTCTCTCTCTCTCTCTTTCTCTCTCTTTCTCTCTCACCCTGTGGTTTGTCCTTCGGAACATAAACGGTGATCCTGTCATGTCATCACGTAAGATTGAGGATTCGGTCGTTTCGCGTCATGCCTTCCCTAGCGCTTCCATCCCTTCGTCGTTATTCGAAATTCTTCGTGCTCTTCACACCCATACATACATAGCTACGACCAAGATTACTTTTAATTCCTACAAAGATTGACTGGAATATATACTTTATGGAGAAGATGAGAGACAGGACGAGGGCAACGAGGCCGAAAGGTCGAACCAACGAGCGTAGAAACTTTCGGCCTCGTGTACACGGAAAAAGAGCGGTGAGGTACAAGTGGGGGATGAACGCACAGCAGTCGCGAAGGGGTAGTTTTGGCAAGCGATGAAAGAGTGAGTGGTGGACGTGGTATCGACTCGCCGCTAATGATAGCCTCGTGCCAGTTAGAACGAAGGCTCCTGCTCGACCCTTGCACTGAAAAAAAATACGAAAAAACAAAAACAAGTAAGAGAGTCCACTCCACCAGGAAAACGAGCAAGCTCGGGAGCAGCCATGAGAAAACAAAAATCAACAACCGCCTGCGGTATAGCACTCGAGAATGCTGCCTGCACCTAATGGCTAGTTGAATTCGTTAATTGGCACGAAACTTTCTTCTCATTTTTTGTTTCTCGTCATTATCATCGTTGGACGTATTTAGTGGATGTGCTTTTATTTCAAAATTATTTTCGTTTAGTATCGAATGAGCAAATTACGATTATAGCATAGAAAAAAATGTCTTGTGTGAATCCATCGATGGACACAGTATTAAGCATCCCTTCTTGCTCTCTCTCTCTCTCTCCCTCTCTCTCTCTCTCTCTCTCTCTCTCTCTCTCTCTCTCTCTCTTTCCCTCGCCCTTTACTCCTTTCACCTATTCCTTTTTTCCTCACTCCCTCGTTCTGTCGCCTCAAAGAACTTGGAGAGTTCGTTTACGGTCCGAACCCAATGCTTGTTTGAGAACCGGGGGTTAATTTTTCTCTCACTCGTTCTTCCTCTCTCTTGCTGTCACTCGGCCCTTTGCTACGGGTACAAGCTCTTTGGAGCTTTGCGAAAGCTCCAGTGCGGTCATTTAGTTGACCGCTCGAATGAAGCGAGCAAAACACATACGTGATTTATGTAATGTTGACTATCAGCACATCGAGTTGTTTTGAGAATAGTTGTCAAAGTTTTTTTTTTTAACGAATTTCCAATTTTGGGCCTCGGCCAGTCCTTAAAATGGCCCTCAGATAAATATCCTTACATTTATCTGACGATGACTTCGAAGTTATCGGGGTTTACACGTATTCTTGAGTATGGTCTAGAGTAGGCTACCAGGAGGACGGTCCTCGAAGTTGCTGTCTTCAAAATCTCTTATTCCTCCACATCATATTTTTACTCGTCCATGCTAACGGTAATCGAGACTGGTCATCCACGTCTAATACGCACTTTTGTACCGAAAATTACGAGGCACTTCAGAAACCGCAAATGAGAAGGTACGAGAGTGGCCCCCATCGGCGAATAACGAAGTTCTCATACCCTCTCACAGAAATAACGTGTTTACGATTCTCTACGCTGTTGATTTTTCTTCCTCATCAAACGTTCGTTACCAAAGACGACGCGGTATCCGGCCCCTACGCGAAACGTCGAACCACCGGTTTTCGGCACGAAGGGCATTCCGGTGTGTTAGTCACAGGAGGAGCGTACCAATGAAGAAAATTCGCTCGAGTGAGCGCTATACAAAAATGAGAGATGAAGCGATTCGCGAGAATAAATGAAGAGAAGGAGAGGGGGGGAAGGGGGGGAGGAAAGGTCTGAGGGATATGCCGATATTCGAATCGATTACACAAAAGACGATGTAAAAATTATGCAAATGTCGTTTACAAGTGAATCGCGGAACAGGAATGAGATAGACGAGAGAAAGAGAGAGAGAGAGAGAGAGAGAGAGAGAGAGAGAGAAACGAGTAAAAATGGGGATGGAGGAACTGGGAGAAGGCGTAGACCGGTGGAGGTTACAATTAGGTACGAGCCAATTCAATATCGAGGGCCATTCGTCGGGAATATTCAACGATTTGGTATTAAATGCCTACCGGCCCTTTTCCACCCTGTCGAATCTGCGATTTCGCCGCCCCCCCGCCGACCCTCACTGCCTCGTGTGGCCCGCGCTCTCGATAACTCGCCAAGCGACCAGTGAGAGTTGCGAACGAACTTTTGCCTCGTTTGCAATTCACTCGAGTTTATTCTTTATGAATGCAATGCGAGTCAAACGAGAGAAAAATATGTATCCATTTCTCTCGGTATAGCGAATGTTTTTTTTCTTCTTCTTCTTTAACGAAGTGTATACACTTGTGGGTTTGCGTTCTTGTATTTATGACTTTATGTCAAACGCTAAAGAAATCGATCGTTTTAATAGGCTGTGTAACATTATGCGGGATTTAGTCCGAATACCTTAATTCTCCTTCAACTGAAGCGCCAAGAAAAAACTTTTACTCTAATTTCGCATGGAAAAATTTAATGGTTTTTATTGTCAAACTAAAATAATAATTATTCATCAATTAAATACGTACTTTTGAAATTCATTGCAACTATTGGTTTTAATTTGTTTGTTTGTTATGGATTTGACATTTATTTTTGAAATTAGTCGTCGATCAAATAAATTGAGGAAATATTTTTTTTAACATTTCTAAAACGCTAGGGGTGTAAATTTATATTTTTATACACTACCAGAGAAAAGTTTGCGGACAAAAATTCAAATTTGCGGACAAAAAACACCTTCATTCGGTTTTTTAAAAATGTTTTTACTATTTTTTTTATGACTAGTACCCTTTTTCGAAAACGACCATTTTTCGCTTTTTTTTGTTCCTTTTCTGGTGGACCCTGTTTTCAACGCAATAGAATTATTTCAGATTTTTTTTCGACATTTTTTTCTCGAATTACGGTAATTAAATAATTGGATTTTTTTTTACCGAAAATAGGTGAAAACATTTTTTTTAAAAAAAAATCGGAAAAAATTCTCGCGAACTCAACGAAAACCAATTCAACTTTTTACTATCTCGAGATTTTCCTTGAATTCTTGTCGTTTTCGCGTCACACGTTATTTTTCAAATGATCTCTTTTTTCAATAAAATAAAAATATCTTTAGGAAAAAAACGTACGAAGCTTTAAAAAAAAAACAAAATTGAAGCTTGGGCTTCCCTCTTTATGATTCCGATCAAAGAAATGCATAAAAAAGTATTGTCTGTAAACGGGGTGCACCAGAAAAGCAACAAAAGAAGGGCGAAAAATTGTCGTTTTCGAAAAAGGGTACTAGTCGTAAAAAAATAGTAACAAATTATTTTAAAAAACGGAATGAAGGTGAATTCCTCCTCTTCAAAATGCCGTTTATTAAATTCATTTATGTCAACTATCGGCGTAATGGCATTAAAAATCGTTCCAGAACTTTTTTGAATTTTTGTCCAGAAACTTTTCGCCGGTAGTGTATATCTTTGACGATTTGTCCAGTTTTGCAGAGTCGAGTGAGTATTACTTTTACGAAGGGCAAACACAGAGGAGGGACACAGGGATACATCCCTTGAAACGCTGCCGTAGGGTAGGAGGATGGTCGATGCTCCAGTGGGTCGAAGGGACTCCCGACGAGCTTAAAGCATCGATGGAATTACCAACGGGTAATGAGTTTAGCGAGAGGGATAGACGAGATGAGAGGTCTCTTCCACCTACCCCAAAACCCCCCTCGAAGCCCTGCCTCCCAGAACCGACCCTCCGCCATATACCAAGAGATTCCAGACTAGCAGTCTCTTCTCTCTCACGCTGCTTCTTACCAACCGTAGGACGATCCATTTGGTGGGGAAATCCCGGAGATATAAGCCTCCATGCACGAGCCACGTAGACGTATTTAGCTTCGATAGAGAGCAGAGAGAGTGAGAGAGAGAGAGAGAGAGAGAGAGAGAGAGATAGGGCGAGAGGGAAGGGCGGAGGGGACAGCGAGAGAGAATCGATGCTTCTCCATCTTCGTCGTTTTCCTTCAACTCGTATTGACGACGACAAAGACGAGGAGACGACAGCCACCGACGTTTATTCGATCATTTCAAATTATCTCGATACCCCAGATCCCCCACCCCAGAGACAGGCCTAATTAAAGTGTTGAACCAGGGCGGGGTGTAAAAAAAAAAAAAGAAATCTGAAGAAAAAAAAAGCTTCAAGGAAGACTCGCAGCGAGCAGATGTAACCTGCGGTGGGTCTCTTCCTACTGGTTCAACTTCCGCCTCGTGACGAATTTTATATCCCACTCTGAAATTAACATTAGCCCACATTTTCAAGAAAAAAATACACCATAATTATAATTGTACGATTCATAAATAGCACTTTGAGCTATGATTTCTTGAATAAAAAATATGAGCAAAAAGAACAATATAAATCGAAATAAATGACAAATAAACTGCAGACCCGATCTAACTGCTATAAATTGCCGTCCGATTGTGGAATAAATCGAGAACTATCAAATTTAGGGGGCTCAATGTAACGGTGGCGATCGCCCAGAACACGCCGAAGTAGTCGCTGCGATTTCCTTCCTGTTTTCTTTCTAGAATTTCTTACTTTTTTCTCTCAGCTTTACACTGAGGGCGAAATCCGGGGGGAAAGTGGAGAGGGAGAGAGAGGGAAAATCTTTCCCTTCATCTACATATGTTCTCGTCAGGCTGCGCTTTGTTTCACGAATAAGAGCTCATTACGAATGCAAAACTGGCCATTCATATTCAAAATTTTATATCTCACCGTAGCCGTACACGAACGAGTAAAAGCACAGAAAGCTGGATGAGACGATGGGCGAGAGTCGAGGGTAACATATATATATATATATGTATATATCCGATGAGCCTTTCGCGGGAGAACTATACCTTCCAAGGCTAATTTATTCGGGTTCGATCCGGTGTGCCGCGACAAATCCCTCCCGAATCTCACTTGAGGATTTAGCCTTGCCGCTCGCGCCATTAATAATTTTCTCGTTCTCATTTTTCACTCCCATATTTTTTCATTCATTTTTGTTCTTTCTCACAAGACTCATTTCTCCGGTACCTTCGTCGGCATCCAAAAATTCGCGATGTGCCCTCGGGAGATGACGAGGGTGTTCAAGAAAGAAGTGAACTTCGTTTTGAAACGGATCAGCTGGTTATCGTGCCAATACCACTGGTATCAAGCGTCCTAATGGAATTTATTTTAGAAACGATTATACATCTTTGAAAAAAAATAATTGAAAATCTCTTAACGAGACAGTAATTTTCGTTAAGGGATTTTAACGAGAATTTGATTTACCATCAAAGTGTATATTTAAGGCCTTAGGCCACTCTAGGATTTTCCAAAAATCGATTTTTTTTTTGTCAAAAATGTACCTGAGTACCTATAAAATTATATCCCAAAAAATTATGAGTGTGAAAAATCTCTGAGTACTCGATGTTCGAATTCTAGCGCGACCCCTCTTGATTCATGTCGTGACTTTCAACTAACTTTAAACGCGTTTATCTCAAAACTACATTTTTCAAGTCTGCCGGACTCATAACTCAAACAAATTTCAACCGATTCACTTGAAATTTTAACTGTATATTTAGAATTACATTTTCTGAGGCACTACGTAGGATTTTTTAAATTATATTGCATAGTTCCATTTTTATAAACAATTTTCTCACGCTTTCTCATGGCATTTTATACTTTTTGGTTTAGAAATGCGCCATTTTGACAAAAAACAATATATCAAAAAAATCCTACGTACTTCTATTCTTATATATAATCGAAAAAACTTTAGTGCCTCATCATAATTCAAAAATTATAGGAGCTGTTGGTCCGGCCGTTGACCTTCCAGAAATAAAGGCGTCATCGGAAAAATGCTGCACAGTCGCCATTTTGACATGTATCGCTGTGAAAAAATAATCTTGTACAGTCAATTACGTGTATAATAAAACCCCTACTTTGTAATTCCGATTTATTTTATGGTTTCGCTGAAGAAAAAAATTACAAAATATGCCCTTTTTTTGCCTCTAGAGTGGCCTAAGACATTAAATGGATCTGCTTCGATCAGAAAGAAAATTATCATGGGCCTGCACGACGATTAAAATCAGATTGAAGATCCATTTATGAATTAGTCGAAATTTTTAAAAAAGCATTCAGGGTGGATTTAATGTTGCACCAATGATTTGAATCACCGTC
>OZ010721.1:13552401-13585728 GCA_963932345.1 Ophion ventricosus
AATATTATCTAGGGTGGAGCATAAGTATTTGTTTGATTGAATACCGCGTTCGTTTTTTTTATTATCTCTTAAAAGTAAAAATTTTGGTAAAGATCAGAGTTTTTTTTTCAAACAGTTGTCATTTTTACAAAAAAAATATTATTTTCGCAATGCCTGCCCCGAAAGTGCGATTTTCGATTGGTGTTTAGCGTGCGGAAAGTGGCTTATTTCTCAACGATGCTTACTTTCCCGCACTAGTGCGGGAATGTGAGACTTTCCCGCACTAGTGCGGAAAAAAATCTATTTATAGCTCACTTTACCACATTGATTCGTGAAAAAAACGGTTTTTTTCACAGTTGATCGTTTTTTGTTCTACGATTTTGAACCGATTGAACAAACTTGAATGTAGCGAAATTCATGTCATATGAAACGTCAACTTATCACAGTCGTATTTTCTGACAAGGAAATGATCTGAACTGATGTGATATATTTGAATATAATTGTTATTGGTTGTGTTGAATCTCAAATCCCACTTTCGAGACAGTCATTGCAAAAAATAATGTATGGGACATGTGCGAAAAAAAACGAATTACATCGCGCGTAAGTTGCCGAATTCGCCTCGACTTATGGTGCATTTCTCACTCGTACTCGTGTGGTTACAGCACTCGCCTTCGGCTCGTGCTGCAAATCACACTCGTACTCGTGTGAAATGCACCATAAGCCTTCGGCTCATGCGGCAACTTCACGCGCGATGGAATTCGTTGTTTTCCGCACTTGTAGCATAAATTACTATTCCCTATGCTCTACTGTAGCCATTATCCTTCTTTACAAGAAACTTTAAAAAAATATTTTTTAGACGATGCCTGACAAAGAAAAACATTCCACCATCGGTAAGAATTTACAAAAGAGGATCCTACTAAACGACTTATGTGTCCGCTATTTAAAAAAAAAATTTTATTCGATTTTTAAAAACTTTGTTCATAAAACTATAATGTATTTGTGAGAAATAACAATTATTTTATATATTCAATAGTCGCGTCAATTTTTTTCTTAATTCTTATTCTTATTTTCCCGAGCGCCAAGGTGGTGTAATCCCTTAATTATGTGTAAAATCCTGACCTCATCATCCAAATATTCTCATCAGAAAAAATATTGAAGATCGACCTGTTCTTTGGGCCCTAAGTTTGTGCAGACCCGTTAAACGTCATGGCTCGATACCCACAGGAACGCAACAGAAGTGACCAAAGACCATGTCCGACGATACTGCTACACCCTCTAGTCTGGAGTGCGAGCGGAGGTTCGTGTACTCCCGTTTCTGTATCCCGCGGCCAACTGTTTGTCCGCTAATTAGAAGCTAACTGCGCTATATACCGCGGGTTTGCGAAACTAAAGTTTCGGAACTTTAAAGTTTCTTGGTTTGTTCGGGAGCACGGTGAGATGGAGGAGAACTCGTTTCTGGACCTACCCACTTTGCACACCCGTCTGGCTCCTTTTGATTTCTCTCGCTCTCTCGTTCTCTCCTTTCCCTTTCCCGCTATATCTTTCTCTTTTTCTTCGAACTCGTTTGCGCTCCGTTTCAACTCCTCTTGACTACCCCAACTGGAATACTTACCGCCGTTAATTAACAATTAATTGTTGCGCCTTTGTTTGACTTGAAAATTGATAAGTCAAACATTCCCGATCGCGGTTGCGTTTGTCGTGCGATGTGTGCGAGTATACACTTCGTGACAGTTGACGAAGGGTGTGAACTTTGGAATTTCAGCTTTGTATGCATTGGAGATAAAACAAAGCAAGTATGTATAACGAAATAGTATTTCTTTTCCAATGTTCCTTTGTATGTCCTTTCGGATTTTTACGATGACGTTCTCAGCCACTGAAGGACTCCTAACGCACTATTCGACCTCGCTTGGTGGAGAGCACAGGGAAAACGTGGGAAAGCCAGGCCAATACAGGCTGTATATGGAATTTGAGTAGCATTACAACCGGAAACTCCGTGAATTTGTCTCCCGCTCGGTAGCGCGTATTCCCGTGCGCGGCTGAACGGTATAGCCATCCGAGTATTGGCCCCGGCCAACGTTGCTTACCCGTGGTGACCATCGAAGCCGTACATCAACCGTGTGTTCACCGCTGTCAGTTACAATAATTTTACACATACATTTTTTTCGCCTCTACGTAAATCGAGCTGCGTTCATTTTTCTTTGTCAAAAGTCGACGTTTTTTTTTGTTTTTATCGCACGAGAATAATTATTCACGAAATATGATTCGCGTTAAAATAATTTCTCACTGACTTCTCGAGTGGGCACTCATTTACTTTAACGAGGCTGAGAGACCTGGAAAAATTTTGAGGGCGGTATTATCCAGCCGATAAGGGGTGGAGGGTAAGTTTGGAGGAGAGGGTTGGGAATGACTGTAGAAAGAAATCCCCGAGGTACGTCACAAGGGGCGCGAGATTTCGCAAATCGTTTTACCTCAATCTCGATGTCGTACGTCTCTCACAATTTGCTCTTCTTTTTTTTTCTTTCATTTCGTCTCTTTCTCTCGCCTCTTGGTAAGATACGCCCGCGGAGAGACAGAAAAGAAGAGAGGAAGAGAGAGAGGTAGAGAGAGAGAGAGAGAGAGAGAGAGAGAGAGAGAGAGAGAGAGAGAGAGTGAGGGAGAGAGAGAGACGGACGAAAAGAAATGAAAAGCGACAGGCTGCTTTCACTCCTTGTAATCGGAGCGCAAATAAAAGGACTTTATACCAGATAAAACATCCCATTTGTCTAACGACGATTTTTCTTGGTTCTCCTTTCTGGGTTCGAATAGCTCGCTGGAAAAGGGGATGGCGTGCCGCCCCGAGGCAAAGGTGGTAATCATCTTAAACGAGCGTTTTGTGTGTCACAGACATTTCAGAATGAGAGGGATGAGACGACGAGGAATGATCGAAAGATAACCGGTGCAACTGAGAAAATGACGGTGAAACATAGAAAGAGAGAGAGAGAGAGAGAGAGAGAGAGAGAGGAGGTGCGGGTGAAATGTGTCTAGTGCCTTATCAATCCCTCCTGTAAACCACGAAAAAGAACACTTGGGATTGTGGGTGCACCTGATTCTTCGGTAATTGTGATGGATCGATGAGTACCCTCCGAAAAATGGGGCTCAAGATTTTTTTTTTATTCCTCGCTCACACGTACTTCGCACCACGCATCCCTATATCGAAGTATTCATTCCGCTCTCTATCATTGTTTTTTTAATTTATTTTTAGCTCTGCGCAAGGGATAATAAAGAATGAACGATTTTTCCCCGCAGTAGATAATAACCGTAACGAATCAGACGCAGAGCCAGACAGGCCTGCGTATTTATCCAATCCGCGTGTACGAGGACGAAAAATAAATTTAAAAAACGATTGTATGGAGTTTCAATGGATATAGTTTTGTTTTCTCGTACGAGGAATTCCGTGGACGAACGGAGGAACTAGAGCGAGAGAGAAAGAGAGAGGTTAAGAGAAAGAGAGAGAGGGACCGGGTCGCAAGGGTTGAAAACTCACCCTCAAGCGAGTGCGGGAACTCTGCCTCCTATACGGTCCGGAGAATTTCGTATTTACAACCCTCCCGCAGCTCGCCGTATCGCTATCTCCGACCGCGCGGTAAAGAACACGGGGCGAATGATATACGCGGTAATAACAGGCGGCTTGCTCGCGGCCAGAACGTAGAGAGGCCAGAAAAGCTTGTATGAGAAAGAAGCAGAGTGATAGAGAGGGAGAGATAGAGAGAGAGAGAGAGAGAGCGGGGAAAAGAGAGAGAACGCGAGGGAGACAGAGAGAAAAAAGGCGATGCTGAGTGAGGGACCAAGAGGGTGAATTTCCGTAATGCTTATAATGCTCGGGCATCGGTGTACGTTATTCACGCTACTCTTGCTCATGTTATCCATTTTGTATACAACTCTACAGTATTATAGATTGATATATATATATATATATATATATATATATATATATATATCTATATATATATATCACAGTTAAAACGCGTTTTACCTAGAAGAAATCCGTTCTGACTGAACTGACTCCAAGTTTGGGTTTGCTTGGGTTTCTAACCGTGCAGGAATTGTCATAGGTATCCAACTGGATTTCCATACTTGCCTACTTTCTGATAGGGATAGGGTCATCGCATTGGATCCCTATACTAAAACGTCACGCTCGTACATTGGATTCTAATCGGGATTCTCTATTAAAATCCAATGTACGAATCTAATTTAAATTCTTAAGAATTTCTACAATATCGAAGAGAATCCGATACGATTGCTGATGAATCCCATCGCACTTAGTACATTGAATTTTTTAAAGAAAATGCATAGATATACAAAATGAATGGATCTTACAAGGTACGTATAGAAACGTATAAATTTTATTTTGAAAAAGTATAAATCGCTTAAAAAAGTATATCGTAGAGATCCGATTGGAATCAGATCACTAAAAACCCACTGTAATTATTATTTCTTATTCATTTTACTGCACTTTGATCACGACACACGTACACGCTCACGAAGTGTGCAGGTTATGTTTCAACACTTCGAGTTTTTTCTCGTGACTTTTCACATATTGTTGATTCGAATGTGTTAAGAATTCTTAAACGGCGTTCATCGGGGAAAAATGCAGAATTCAATTGGATCCCAATGACGACTCCCTATGTGTAGGGTCCTTTACAAATTTGTATAAAGATGTAGGTGCATTTTGAGACTGCCGACAAATTTGTAGACGAGATCACGAAAGGATATTTTTTTTTAGCGGATCCAACAAATCCCGTTTGCAAATTTCACGTAAAAAAATATTTCACCGACGTTAGTCGGGGAATAGCGCAGAATCCACTTGGTTTCCGACGTGGACTCCCTACGTGCTGTGTCACTATTAAATCCCTATAGGGATGTGGTAGGGTCTGGGGACTTTCTAAAAAATTTCTGCACGGGTATAAACGTGAATTCTAGTTTTCCAAGCCAATGGACCACAAAGATCTGGAATGTCAAGCAATGATGTCAAAAGATGACCAGATTACGCCATGATATTAGTGGAAAGTATTCCTCGGAGATGCCAGGCGATTATTAATAGTGGAGGCGACTGGACCAATTAATATCTTTATTATAGACAATTATTAATAATGAAGCATCACGGTTCACATCATGTAGTATGTGTATATTTTTTTCTAATGCCTTCTTTCAAATAGTTTTTGAGTTTTGTCGTGCACGTTCTTGTCAAGCAGACTGTAAACTGTACCTCATTTGCCGAGGGTACGGGAAAACTCTGGAAAACCCGTACCGGTGCAGACGGCCTCATATTCTTCTGATCCTCTGGTGCACAGAACGTTTTACTCGAGTATCTACATCAAGGTCTCCGATGTATTGGCCTTCCGCTGACTGGTTGACGCGCAAGCCTATGCACGGCTAAAGCGGTTACCGCTCCGAGTATCGGCCAAGCTTAACGTTACTTAACTCGAAGGACCGCAGGCGCCGAACCTCGACCGCCCATCTACCAGTATTGGATATATATATATATATACGTAGCTATACATTGTATCAGCAGAGAAAAGCTCACCCTGTTTTCACATATTTTTATTGCGGGGCAAAATATAGCTTCGGTATACGAAGCTGCGTGGCGCTATATTCCGTAGACTAAACGCGAGTGTTATGAAAATTTGTGATTATGCGAAGACGGGTAGCTGAACGGCGATCCCCTAAATGTATTCGCTATTAACTCTATCATTTTTTAAATCGTTCGACGGCTCCATATATGTACGATATGTAGAAGCGAAAATGTACTATCGTGAAATTGAATCTTCGTGAGTGTTAAGTCTCTCTCTCTCTGTCTTTCTTTCAGGCGAGATTCAGAATGAATGAAGAATACGACGAATCCTCTATTTGGATAGCGTTCGCTGGATATTCATCAGCAGTTCAGTGGGGATCTAACGAGACAGAGGGAAAAAAAGAAAATACTGGAGAAACGATTGTGCACGTGGATATTGCGCGAGACAGAGGAACGGGTGAGTTTAGCTCGAATAAATCGGGAAATAATCGAAAGCGTGTTGAAGGAGAAAGATAATAAAAGAAAGAGAGAGAGTGAGAGAGAGAGAGAGAGAGAGAGAAAGGAAATTCACGCACAGGGGCGATGAATCGGTATCTGGCATTGACGGGTTCGCACGTGGGGGTGATTCGTTCTCGTTTTCTGTTTTCTCACACGTTTGAGGCATTCTCGGCTATATTGGAAAGAGAGGGAGAGAGAGAGAGAGAGAGAGAGAAAGAGAGAGAGAGAGGGCAGAGGAGAGAAAGAGAGCTCGGGGCACAAATCGTTGTGTCTTAAACGCCTCGCAGGCTGATTGAGGTTTGCGGCGATGCGCAGTGAGAAGGAGAAGGAAGAGATGATTTTACCGCGGCAGGGGACAATTATTTAAGGGCTTGTCGCAGCGTGATACGAGAAAGAACGAGCGAGAGAAAGATAGAGAAGGATCGGTCGTTCGCAAAGCCGAAAGTCCGGGAGAGAGAGAGCTGTTAATTGCCGGCTGTCACGGCCACACGCGACGCTTTACTCAGAAAATCATTGCCCAATCCGATTTCGAATTTTCTACATGTGTTGCATACAAGTTTTCGCTCGGCGAGTCATCTTTAAACGATAAAAAAAACCACCTGGACTGAAGTAAAAACATACTTTTGTTTTCAATATCCCATTTCCAATGTTTACTCCGCATAGTGGGAGGTGGGGAAAAATGAGGCTCGGGGCAGAACGGGAAGTGAGCTTGTGTACATGACAAGCAAATGTCCACGAGTCGACAGCGACGACATTCGTTTGTTGTTGAGTCAACTCAGTTGAGTCCGATTAAGTGGAACGCGTGGGTGTGTGTTTTAGCGTTGTGGCTACCAAAAACAGTTTTTGAGTCGATTTTGATTGATTTTCTTGTTAAATACTCATTTGTAGCAAGGTAAGTACACGATCTACGTGAAATTTTATACTATAGGTTCGTGAGAGCGTTATTAACATATTCAACTTCCAATGTTCTTCGGATAATTTCGATTGAGGTTAGAATCTCAAAGCCGAAGCATTAAATTGTTCGGCAAAAATGAGCGTGTGACTAAATCATTAAACGGTTTAATCCCGAAGCATTAAACCGTTCGGCAAAAATGGGAAGAAGAAGACATGAGAAGAGCGGTTCGGTTGTGCTTTCCAATAGAATGGGTTTTCTCAGAGTATATATAAATGATAAAGACTCTGCGCTCGTCTCTCAAGCATGCTCAGGTATCCAGGAGCGCTCAGTTAGGTAGTTTGTTTGGGTTTTCATAACCCAAACAAATCCAAATTCGACCGTTTGGCGATTAGCTCCAAAAAATCTCCATTCTGGGTACAAAATAATCGAGGTAGCGGCATTTCTTGCTGGTATTTTATTCAATGAAGGAAATTCAGCCCTACTCGTGGTTATGAATGAAATACAAATGGTAGTTGGCAGGCAGAGCTACGGATATGCTGAGAAAATGGATCAGATGCGCGTGGCTCGGCAAAATAGAAAAAGTTTATTAGAGACAAAAGAAGCTCGTAAAGCTCGTAAAGAGGAAATGCAAGCTTCAAATGAGTTGCATGAGGATGAGGAAGGACTGCTGTATGGTGCTGGAATCGCTGATAATCGGTAAGACACTTTATCATTTCATTAAACACATTTAACTTTAAATTTTTCATATGTGAAACTTTAAACGTGTTTTTCTCGAAACAACATTTTTTCAATTTGCGGGCATCATAACTCAAAAACTAATTGATGGATCATCTTTAAATTTAGAACACGTTTTCATAATATAATTTATTAAAACATGAACCTAAAGTTGGAAAGATTAGATTGTTTAAAATATATTTATTATTGCAAAATGCCGGGAAAAGTTCTAAAAATCGATCATTTTTTTCAAACACGTTCCAACATTGAATTGTTGGTTCATGTTCTTGAAAAACGTCTCAAGAATGTATAAAAATTTATTGGACTATTTCAGATACGAATTGCGAGCTGTACAATTCCCGCAAATGGACAACGACGATGAGGACACAGCAAGGGACACAGCAGATTACACCTTAATTGATGCATGAAATAACTTGAAAAAATTACCAGAGATGTATGAAAATATGAATAAATTATTGTCAGAGTTGCGGAAATTTCCATTTTTTTTCACAATAAAAAAAAATCCAAAAAATCATCTAATTTTCGGTCTCCTAAAGTGGTTGCCCGCCTTAATAAAGCCGTTGATTTCGTGCATATAAATATTTTTGTCTTAAGTATCCCATTTAATACGACCTTCCCCTTCCCCTTCCCCTCCCCCTACCCACCCTCGTCAGCCTCACCATTTGGAGTTCCTGAAAGACTCTTCGGGGTGTTGTCCACGGACGCTCTTCATTCACCCAGCTTATCTATCACATCAGCATGAGGGCACAGGGAAACTGGGAAAAACCTACCTTTGATGCAGGTGACAATAACGATCGGTGAGCCTAATATCATATCAATTGTTAAGTCATTGTGCAACGTAGCCCCAAGTCATACTTGCGATTTTCATTCCTCTCGTTCGATAACTTTTTTTTTTCTCGTACCAACCCCGGCGTAGCTCATCGGGCAACCGGAGAGCCCGCAACCCTTTAAACCACAAAGGGCGGCAGTGCCGAGGGTGGGGAGCGGTTACTGGTGTATATTACGGTATAATATACCTGCCTCCTCTTGGCGCTATCTACTTTCACGCGGTTGTGCTCTCGTTCCCGCGGCACGAGTTAGTCTGAGTTGCCGGAGATTAGAAATTCATTTGAATATTTCCATGCACAGCGACCGTGAATGCAGAGATAGCAAGCCGTCGTATACGAGGAGCGAGACGAACGAAAGAGCGTGGAGAAATGCGGGCGAAAGTGAGTTCAAACACGCGGGGTAAGGATGCGCGAAGCGCAAAATTTCCTCTTTTGCTCTCGTTCCTATATTAGGTATATTATGTGTGTATATATATATATATTTCTTGCGGTACTCGGGGGCGTTACTTCAGATCTCCCGAGGGCACTGGTGCCCGGGCGAATTATCAGCTAAGAGGAAATTATGGAAATAGATATAAATCGAGGAAGCGAGATAGATGAGAAGAAAAGTCTGGCACATACTCATCCGCGTCTATATATACAAGTGTATATATATATATATATATATATATATGTATGTATGGAAAAATGAATTTCGAAGTGATTATATCTAATGTTGGCTATCAGCAGGTCTGGCTATTTTGAGGACCCTTCTCAGCGTTTTTTTTTCTATGAAAATTTTCATTAAAATGCATTTTTAATGAACGTGTCAATTTGTTTTTAAGTGTAAATTATAGCAAATATGTTTAATTTTATCGAAATACGATTTTGAAGATATTGGGGTTTAGAGGATTTTGAGTATGGAGACAATGGGCGGTTGGGAGGACGGCCATCGAACTCAAATGTCTTCAAAGTCATATTGTTTCATACATGGACAGGGTGACAATTATAAGGTGGCTATGCATTTTTCAAGGGTCTGGCGTGGAGACTTTGCGAGCAAGAAAGAAATGACATTTAATGGTTTTTCAAGTCCTGTCCGAAAAAAATATAGCGTATTTTTGTGATGAGTAGGATTTGCCAAAAAAATTGAAAGTTCTGTGAAAAGAATCAAAATTTCATTTTAAGTTCTGCAGAATAAAGGTAATTACATTTCAAATACGAAACACTCCTACAAAAACTTTTTTTTCAAACAAAATCTATTCTATTCCTTCACTTTAAAATGCATCCTTGATCATTTTTTTTCTCCAGGACGGGATACACGGAAAAAATTTATCAGCAGTGTTTGTGTTCGGAATTTAATTATCTTCATTCTGCCGGACATAAAATGGAATTTTGTTTCTTCTTTCCAGAATGCTGATTTTTTTTTTGGCAAGTACTACTCATCACAAAAACACGCTATATTTTTTTTAGAAAATGACGTGAAATTCCATTGAAAATCATATTTTTCTCGGTCGAAAAATCTCTGTGCAAGGAATCTGGAAAATCTGGAAAAATAGTTCAGTACCAATCGAGTCTACCCGACGAGCTGGCCACAAAAGTGTAGTGAACAAGTTTCCTTTTCGTTTCGTGAAACGACACGAGAGAAAAAAAAGGTCGCTCCGGGCAAGCGAGCAAGAAAATAAATAAGAATAAATGTCTAGGAGAAAGAAATGTTGTAGCGTCATGTGCATTGGACGCGAAGTACAAATTAACAACTCACGCGTCGTATCTCGCCCGTTATTATCTGATATCGGAGTTATATATCAAACACCTTCAACGCCCGATGTGTTCGGTGGTAACTTTGGGAGGGGTGTATTTCGAACGGGGGTTGATTTCGTTGTAACGCATCAGTGAATATACAGTCTTGTGGAGGAATCAGAGGGAGAGAATGATTGCTCACGCACGGTGAAATTCCCATTCCATGCAAAAGATCCTTCCGTTCGCTAACGAGAGAGTCACTGCTTCGCAAATTATCCGAGTCCATCAAATTAGTTATACGTATGTAGGTTTTGGAATTGTGGAAAACGGAGAGTAGGGAAATTTCTGTCACTTTCCCAAAATATGGCGCGTCGATGCTTCCATCATCAGGCCCGTTTTATTACTTTTTTTTTTCATGTACCGCTAATAATCCATAGGAATACACATCTCTGACAACTGCTGGAATATTCTCCAGACAATAACAGCCGTGAAAATCTATACATATAAAATAGTTCCGTGATTGGACGACTGACTGACAACGCACAGCCTAAACTGCTGAAGAAAGAAACATGCAATTTGGAAGATATTATCCTTAGGAGGTGTATGAGTTTGGAACTAGGTATGAATATTCTTCAAAACAAATAATAAAACGTGTATTTTAGGAATTTTAAAACAACCCCTTAGAGGTGCAACGAGGTGTTGAAGTTTGTATGGGAAAATGGAATTGCTTGCTTTTGTCTCAATGAAATTCGGAAGGTATGCTCCTTAAAGGACGTAGAGGCGCACTGAGAAAGGATTAGCTTCTCGCATAGTCGACTACATGTGGGCTGTTTGAGAGTATCCGAGTGCCCAAAACTTGACTGTGCTTGCGAAGGACCATAAATCATGTTCTCTACAGAACTATATTGCAAAGTCATATAATTCTGTAGATATCAATGAAATTGTATGATACTGGAGTTGAAGGTTGACACTTTTATACTACTATTTCATTAGTAACCAAGCCTTACTGCAGCCAGACTAGCACCGTGCCTGATGACACTATACCTTCTCTCTTCATTTCTTACCTTTTTTTTTCTCTGTATCTATTTCCGATCTGGAAAAAATCCTAAAGTCCACGCGGACGGAGTCGGCAGCTAAAGCTATTTATGTATAAAATTTTTGATACCAAAAATATCCGAAAAATGTATTGCAACGAAATCAGCGGAAAAATACGTTTCTGATCATTGCCGAGAGCTAGGATCAGCGCTATTTTAGGGAAGAATGTGCTACGAAAGATCGCAAGACGACGAAGAAAGCTCGTTGGCTGCTCTCGACGTCAGTGTCGTCGAAGGGCCTGAGGAAGAAGAATAAGAAAAGGAAAAAAAAAAAATTAACAAGACTCAGGGCTCTGCCCCTCGATGCCTCTCCGGTATCTCCGGTCCCGTGGGTTGAGTAGACTATAGAACGAAGGAGAGCAAAAAAAAAAAAAAATTGGAGAAATAACCAACTTCCCGACGTAACGCCGGCAAACTTTCGCTTCTTCTTTTTTCGAGCCCCTTTTTCCTCTCCCCCTCTTGTCTCTCTTTGACTTCGTATTGAGCTTTTCGCTGAAGGGCGCTAGGGTGTGCCTCTCAGAAGAGTCCAGGACGCTGGGAGGAATTACCCCCCTTACTCGATATACCGATGTCCTCTTTTATTTTTTCCTCGATTTTTTTTTGTGAAAGCATTCGCTGGTTACCAGCTTCGTAGTGATAGGTTCGTTAGTTGGTGGAGTTCGTGAAAAGTGCGTGTCAAGAATCTATTAATTAGAGCACAGGCTGCCGCTGTGAATGTGAGAAGAGGATCGGGCTCGAAGCTTGTAAAAGTCCAAGGCTCCTTTTGGAGTCAAGCAAAAAGGGCGTACAGCTCGCGCCAATCTAGTCCTAGAATAGAACCCGATACGTTCTTTCGATGGTTGGAAATCGTCTTGGAAACGTGCACGGAACGGACTGTACGGAGTTCTTCACTTCACCCTCTCGGCCCTCGCTTGCCACCCCCCAAGGGCGATAGAAATGTGGAAGGGCGGAGTGATGCTTCGCGAAATTGCGCGCGTTGAAAAGGGTTGATTAGGGATTCGGGCTGGCCTTCGAATTCGATTCGAGGAAAGGGGTATGGGTCCCGCGCAATGACGGTTGCAAGGGTCGAACGTGGCTCTTCGCGAGATCTACGGAGCCCGAGGCTCTCGCATCGTGCGCGTACCAACGTTTTCAGTTTTCTCTCTCTCTCTCTCTCTCTCTCTCTCTCTCTCTCTCTCTCTCGCTCTCTCTCTCGCTCTCGCTCTCTCTGTCTTTGGATGCGCGGTATCCACTGCCTTGAACATTTTCGCGTCGGGACATTGCGATCACCGGCCGGTCGAGACCTCGAATGATCGATCGTTACACCCGGACGTTTTGGCATCCCCGTGGTTAATAGCTAATTGGATGATCGATGACTCCACGCGGACTTCATTGGATATGTTCCCATTTTTGTGTTCGTCACATTGAGAAAAGAAAGAAAAAAAAGGTCCCGGCCATTCGCACGAGAATGACGGAGACAAGGAAACAAAAAAAGGCACCATTCGAAATATCCATTAAATTTCCTACATAGGATAAAAAAAAAAGAACAAAGAACAACATTCTATCACACCGGAGCGAGTAAAAATAAACTTTTCCTACACGGGTTTGAATAAAAACGAAAATTCGTGAAAATTCTAACGTAACGAAAATGTTACCATTCTGAGTATTTGCAGAATTTTTCCATATTGGACCAAACCAAAACAAATTTTCCTTATATGAGATCGAATGAAGAACAAAAATTCGTAAAAATCTAACGGCGCAAAAAGTATGCCAGAAAATTCATATTGTTGACGTATGCGTGAGCGGAGGAACAACATCCGTTGGAATTTCGTTACGGAATTATGCATAGACCGAATATCTAACGTAACAAGCGACACACCAGAAATATCACACGGAACGGAAAAGTTCACTATTCTAAATATTTACAATATTTTCCCATCCAAGCCCGAATTAAATCCAAACGAAAATTCGTGAAAAAAACGAAAGTTGTTTGATACGAGGGTTGAGGTTTGGTATATTTTCAGGACCGCTGGTAATATATCGCTGTGGATCTTCCGAGATATTTCCAAGGACCCTACGAACTCGTGATTGCGACGGTAGGTACAAGCATCCCTTTTTTTGTAAACGAACAATCGGGGTAATTGTTCTCGAACGTGTACAGCCATGGGGGACGAGGTAGGGGGAGGGGCATTCTGTGCTGGGTGTGACTGGAACGAGACTCGTCCGAAAGGGTTAACTCACAATGTATGTTTAATATACGAGCAACGCGGGCTCGTGGAGACTCGGCGGTATAGCCTGAATGTAATTCGGACTTGTAAATCATGCGAACAATGTCTTAATGTCCCGGTCATGCGACGCCCACCCGCCAAAGACGGAAGAAAGAGCGAGAGAGAGAGAGAGAGAGAGAGAGAGAGAGAGAGAGAGAGAGGGTGGAAAATAGAGGGAGGGGAAGGGAGGAAGAGAAAGAGCGAGAGACAGAAAGAGAGCGAGAGAGAAAGTCCGGAGGTTTCTCTACGAAGACGAAGCTTAGGATAAGTAAAAGCTCGCGAGGGCCACGAGAGCGCTTGATCTATATATGACTAGCAACGAGGTACGAACCCCGTTGCTCGGATGCATTCAAAGGGAAATAAATTAATGGCGTTGAGAATGCCCGGAGAACGCGAAGAGCATTTATCCCGAAAATTCACGAGGTCGATTAAATTCATCCTGACGCCTTCTCTCTCTTTCTCTCTTTCTCTCTCGCTCTCTCTTCCTCTCTCACTCTCTGTTCGGCGCTGCGCTCACTATTTTTCTCCGTTCGTTCACTTTAATTCGAAGTCAAAATGCAGAAGCAAGCAACTGGAAGATCACCGGAAGATCATATAGCCAAACCGCTCTATCAATTTCCAAATGACCCTTTAATTGAATGGCTGTTTGGGTTTTGACATCGCTCTACGACTGGATGATAGTACATTCGTACTCTCCGCTGAAATCCGTCCGACAGCCATTCTCACAACTTTGGATCTCCCTGTCATGAAGATTTAGCAAGTTTCAACAAAATTCGTCCCCAAGGGCAATCGCAGGCGTCAAAGGGTAGCGCAAAACGTCGCAGTCAATGTGCGAAAGCCCATAATGCTAGTGGTACTTAAAGTTGAAGTATACGCTTTGATATCGAAGCTAAATAAACATATCTCGAGATTTCAACGTCGTGGGGAGGGGGAGGGGGGACGAGAACAAGAAGCTGCGCGTTTTTCTTCTCTCTTTCTCTCTCTTTCGTCCATGGTACCGCGTTTTCTCGTCGGTTTTACGATGATACCGCAATTCCCTTTACGCTCGTGGCGTGCAGCTATTGAGAGCCCTGGCAAATCTTAGCTTCTTTACAGGGCGAATGGAGTTTCCAGAGAGAGAGAGAGAGAGAGAGAGATGCAGGAAAATCTTGTGCGAGAGCAGAGTAAGAATCCGATGTAGTATTTCGTGGAAAGGGTTCGGAGCTTGAGAGCCTGGGCGATAATCGACCGTAAAACCAGAGATGGTGGGCCATTAAGCCGCCATTGGGACCGTTCTCCCCTGCCCCCTGTGAAACCATTACCAACACCCCCTCACCATATACCCCACTCTCTCTCTCTCTCTCTCTCTCTCTCTCTCTCTCTCTCTCTCTCTCTCTCTCTCTCTCGCGCCTCTCTCCTTATCCATCGCTAGCACAAAAGATATTACAAGCTCCCCGAAACTTAAAAATCGCCTGTATATAAGAAATTCTACGAGTCGGAGAGACGAGTTCCTTCGCCGAATTTATTCAGTGCTCTACGAAGTTATATGTATAACCCAGGAGTAAATGTAAAAGCTCGTGAAAACGACCCTCCCGTATAGCCTTTATACAGGGATGTGGCTAAGCTCCGAAACGGTCTGTCCTCGACGCTTGAACGTGCGAAAAGATTGTACGGCCAAGGGAACACGCGTATAACGCTGCGAGAGGGGTGAAAAGTCACTGAGCGTGTATATATATAATGTATATGTATAGAATAACCGGCAAGGCCGATTGAGAGAGAGAGAAAGAGAGAGAGAAAGAGAGAGAGAGAGAGAGAGAGAGAGAGAGAGAGAGAGAGAGAGAGAGAGAGATCCTTAGCAAAGAGGATTCGGAGTACTGCTCTAGTGCTGGTAATCTCGGCTCAAGGTGTCGTTCACCATGAAAGCTCTTCAGTGAGCTTTGCCATGTCCTTCCGGCCATTGAGACATTCTTTTCCTTCGTTCGTGTACACAATTTACTCCACGAAACAAAAATTTCGTCACCCCATTCATAGCGAAATTTAATTAATTTATTTCACATTTATTACTGAAAAAAAAAAACTTTAACGGGGCTCAAAGATGTTATTTTTCTTTTTTTAAGGATGTATGGGCTACGAGCGAAAATCGTAATGAATTGTTCAACATTTGACATAACATTTAAAAATCCAAGCTGAGTTCATGTGCAAAATTTAAAGAGGATTGACCAAACACATTAAAAGTTATGCAACAACTAATTTAACGTGCGCTCTTATGACAAATATCACTTTCTCCGATATTTATACTATGAAAATATAGATAAAATCATAGGAACGAGTTGTACATTTTTCCAAGTCTATAGCATACATTCCAGAATCTACTCTCAAATTTTTCTACGCGTGGTTAAAATAATTTCGGTGATATTTAATTAAAACCGGAAATCCGAAATCCAAACAAACCCAAACAGCTTAGAAATATTATTTTCTTTGACTCAGAAGCTCATTAAATGGAATTTCAAAAAATTTTAATTTCTGTTTTTTTAGTTTCCAACAGATAGATTTCGGTGCAATTCGCGTCCAAAAGTTTTTTCTGGCTTGGGCGAAATATTATGATTTTTCAAGTTTTTCATTTTTTTTTCATTCAAATAACGTCTAGGCATGTGAGTTAATGCATCTGCTACTATATAAAATTATTTGAAATCAGTTTCCATAAAATTATAATGGTTAGGAATGAGGAAATTGATTTCACAATACTTTTAGCAGTGACGATACCTACCGTACATCCTTAAGGATGTTCCTTTTTTCAATAGTATAGAAAATAATATAAAAAAAGTTCCCTTTGTTATTTTCAATAGCATAGAAATATTTTAATATGTTCCTATGTTACTTCCTATAGTACGAAACATGGCATACGTCTTGCAGAAAAATGCTACTATGGCATGGCAATGAGTATTGGATGCATTTGTTTGGGTTACACTAAGCCTTCGTGTAAAATTTGTAATCGATCCACTAACCTGATTATGTTACTTTTAATTCCCATTTTATCGAAGTTCGATGAAAAAATCGTATGAAATGTTTTAGATTTTTTCCGTGAATAATTTTGGCGTAAATGAAACTTCTTGAAAAACTTCGCAATATGCGAAATAATTTTAGTGTCGTTAATTTTATCGCACTGTAATTCGGCTTATTTTTCTGCTTTAAGAATCCGGCCCCGTGAAGTTGCTCTAATAAAAATAAATATTAACTGTGAACTAAATACAAGTGAAATTACAAATAATTATAATTATTATAAATTATAAAGAAAAACTCTTAGCTCAACACTCTTTATAAATTATTTTAAAAAAATTAACTTATTAAAAATTAACTTAGCTTAACACTCTTTATAAATTATTTTGAGACTTGATTTAGATATTGGGCTACTTACGGCTGATTTTGCTTTACATCAAGAACATATATTTTAGAATTTTGAGTGTCGGCGACTTTTTCCTGGGTCTGTATCTTCCATACATTCAGGAGAAGAAAAAAAGCCGCTTTATTATACGGTGTAAACTGCGAAATTGTTGCAGTCGCCCCCCCCCCCCCCTCCCCCAGGGTGTCATTATAAAGCAACACGTATTACACCCGATGTCCCGTCACAGAGTTAAGTAGCTTCGAAAACGAGGCCATCTCGCAACGAGCTTCGTTCCATTTTTCCTAAAGTCCTTTGCCTCCACCACCCCCCCCCCCCTCCCCGGGCTTTGGCCAATTTCATACTTGTAAATAGGCAACGGAGAAGTGTGCAGCCCTCGTTGTCTCGCGCTTCGGCAGGGGTGGAAAAAAAAGCGGACGAACGGACGAGAGTTGAGAGAAGCGGGAGCGAGAGAGATGTAAGTAAATTAGACTCGCCTGATAAGGATCTCCCTCGTCTCGCTTGTTTTCTCGGCTCCTGCAAAAAACTTCTTTACCTTTTCCTTCTCCTTTTTTTTTTTTTTTTTTTTTTCAAAGTCGAGCAAAGGAATTGAGGCGTCGTCAAGTTTACTCATCTCGCATCCCCTCAGCGAGAAGCAACATGTCCCTTCACACTTTCATTTCGCCGCTGAATTAAAGCGATTTATCTCTTATGTACGAAAAGAGAAAAAAGATTTTTCTCATAATTGAGAATGGGAATTGCGAGGAGTGAGAGAGAAAGAGGATGGAAGAATTATGACCATTCGATCGAATGTCCGCGGGGGGATGAAGTACACGAAGGGACGAAAGCTCTCCAGGGGACGAAAAACCCGATCTCCCTTTTCCGTTCTACGTTTTTTTTGTTTGTTTTCCTTGTCGTTTTGTCGTGGATCGCGAGAAATCGCGTAGATTTCGTCTGCGGGCACGCGTGCGGGCTATCGCATGGCGTCGCATTATTGCTTTTATGGCCGATAAAGGCAGGAATGGACGCGAATTTTCTCATTCCCTTCAAACCGACGGAACACAGAAAACTTGTATATTTCGAGGAGCACACGAATTTTCCATCCCTCTTCGCCCTTGGCGCGTCCAAGGTGTCGCGATTGGTTTCGCATGGAGGCTCGAGATATAGTCCGGGGAGTCCCCGGTCCAGTTAACATCGAAGAACCCGAAAGAGAAAGGACAATGCTGACCGCCGGACTGGACGGCGACCGCGCTCTACTGATGCTCCCGGCAACCCTCGGGGAACGTCTGTTGCCAATTCACCCGCCGATGGAGAATAAGGAAAGACGAATAAAACAACATTTCACAGCGAGAAGCCATTTGCGAACGTTACGAAGACAATTTCCAGCTCAAAATGGAGCCATTGCGAAATATGACCGACGAAAAAGGAGGAAGGAGGATGTGCGGGTGGAGGAAACTTTTTCAGGGGCCATTGAGAGACATCGATTTTGTGGTTTCTAATGGGAAAGCGGAACGAACATTTCGTGAAAAAAAAATCGAGTCATTTGGTGAGCGATACGAAAAAACGATTTCCAGCCTAAAGAGATTATTGAAAGTCATCTGGTGGAAACGAGGAATGCGTATGGTCAAACTTTCGAGGGAGATTTAGGTCTATTGAATCTCCGTGTGTAACACTGCGCCAAGATACAAGAAAACGTTGAGGCTACAAGTTTGAATTCATTGACTAACGTTATCCAGATATTTCCCGGTTGTGTTTCGAATACCAATGTGACGTAGAAGACTATAACATCTTTTGATGGTAAACATCTATACATATAAAACTGTTTCGTCACTGACTGACATGTAGACAACGCACAACCTAAACCGCTGAAGATAGAGACACGAATTTTGGCAGATATGTTCCTTAAAAGGTGTAGAAGCGCACTACACAAAAAACATTCAATTTAAATAGGATTTATTTAAATCAAATCGGTTTTTTCCTTGTCTCGTAGCCTATTACGGCCCTATTTGTTTCAAATATATTTTTTTGTTTGTTCAAGCTAATCTTTTTAAATATAAAATATATTCAAATTAAATAAATAAGGATAAAACACGATATATCGCACGAATACGAGAAAGGAATATAGGTAAATGACTTTAAAGTGCGGTGGAAAAAAGTGTAATTAATTTTCTTTTTGTTCACTAACAAGGCTGTTATGTGGAAAAAAAAGAAAGCTATCATCGTGTCTTTTATTAACAGACGCGATTACTTATATATAGAAAGACTAACCATTTTCCTCAACTGCAGAATGTTACAACAGCCTTCTAATGAAAACAAAGCCATGAGATATTTGAGAGACTGAATCGTGTACCATTTTTCCGTCTGTCTCTTTTGTCTTATACTACTAGATGAAACCAATTCACAGATTTATTAGGAATTAATAAAATATTTAGTTATTAGACGACATTAAAGAGATCTTGATTTTGAATAAATTGATATATTTAAAATAAATATTTTTAATAATGGAATGCAATAGGAAAAAATTGATTTGCCCAAAAGCTAGTTCATTCAAATAAAAAAATCAAATAAACGCATCTAGTTAATATGAAAAGAATTTTTCTGTCAGTGTAAGAAAGGATATTCCGAAAATCAATTCATAAGGGGATGTAATGAGGTGTAGACGTTTGTATGGAAAATGATATTCCTTGGGGGTATCAACTTGAAACTTGGTATAAACAATCTTCAGAACAAATAATAAAACTCATACTTTAGGATTTTTTAAAACAACCCCTGATTGGAAGTGCAACGCGGTATTCAGGTTTGTATGGGAAAATCGAATTATCTGCTTTCATCTCAATGAGATTCGGAAGATATTTTCCTTAAAGGGCGTACACTAAGAAAGGATAAGCTTCTCGCATAGTCAATTATATGTGGGCTGTTCGAGAGTATCGAGTGCCTAAAACTTGAACTCGCGTGACGAAGACTCTAAACCGTACAATGTTGTCTACAGAACTATATTGCGAAGCCATACTTTTATACTACAATTTCATTAATTACTAACCCTCACCTCAGTCAGTCGGTCTACAACCGTGCCTGAGAAATATGACGTTCCACCTTCTTTCTTTATTTGTTACATTTTTCTCTCTTTGTTTATTTCCTCTCTCGATCAAATCCTATAGTCCACGCGAACGACGTCGCGGGCAAAAGCTATTTTACAATAAAAGTGCTTTTTCATCAATCTGAAACTAAGTAAAACCGTCTCCTGCTAACCAGTCATGTATCCGAGTCCTGGTCCAGGCCAACGCTCCTCATCATGGGAAATCGCCAAAGTCCACTGCTGTCAGTTAATCAGCCTAGAGGATTTTTCTTATCAAACGGGTTCTTTATCTGAGAAATGGTCTTTCTGAACACTTTCTTCGAGATGTTAAGAGAAAGCTGCTCTGGATGAAGGAGAAAGACTCAGACAGCTGAAGAAGAAGAAGGACTGTGTGTATGTGTGTATGTGTGTGTGTAGAGGGGTGCGAGATTTCGCGCTGCTTTCTCATACCTGCAGCGTAGGCAAAAAAAAGTGTTCGAGTTTCTATCGACGAAACAGATATTCGATCCGCTCGGCCCCGGGTTCTCTTGATTTACGTCGCCCTTGGCGATAAGTTTGCCTCGTTTTCCGTTCGCCTCGACTGTATGAGCACGAGAAGATTTTCTCTCTGCTCGCTGCGCGTTCTAGCAAATGTAATAGAACCACTCTGATTCCAATAACCATGAATCTATCAGATGTCAAAACGCAATCTCCGTGGCATGTAAAAGCGAGAGAGAGAGAGAGAGAGAGAGAGAGAGGAGGAAAGAGAGGGAGAGCGGAAGTGGTTTGCTTTTCACGGTCCTATCGAATCCCGATTTCCCGAGACGTCCGTTTTTTTTCCCCATGTAAAATACCCTGGAGAACTGCTGGAGGAATGTACCCGCTGAAGGAATCAAAGCCGCATCGACCTGACGATTAAGATTGCCAACAACTTTTTGTCTATTTCAACGAAAGAAATTCCACGATCTATTTTCTTTTTTACATTTCCCATTCATTTTTCCACCGCAACGACATCCTCGAGTCGTCGCGGCGTTTCGAACGTCAGGAAAAATCTTGACGGTGTCTCGAGCAGCGCTGGCGACGAAAAAAAAAAAAAAAAAATTCTCACAGCCCCGAGGACGCTTCGAGAGAGCGGAAAGAAGGTCCCGAGGTTGCGAGAGATTCTTCGTAATAGATGCGTAAGACGCGAGAAATGAGTAATGATATCGAATGACAGTGCTAACGCGACGCTACAAATGAATGCACGACGAGGCTTTGACGCGCGATAATTTATCACGTTATCCCACTCCTGCGACGAGAACACTCGCACCCTTTAAAGCCTTCGTCTCCCTCTCTCTTTAATGAAACACCTACGTGTGTCTGTGCATTTGTATATCTGTATCTCGCAAGCTACCTCATCTCTCAAGTATACTCCTAGCGGGGCTCGAGGACACAAATACAAATAAGGTAATCGCCTCTGTCTCGAGATATCTCTATACGTTGTAGACATTTCGCAAGGACGTCTCGTTCTCCAGCTATTTCTTTCTTCTCCTTCCACTCATCTGCTCCGTCCTGTTTTTTTTTGCTCCCTGAGAACGCGAGAGTTGTCAAAAAGCTCAAAGAGAAACAGAAGCGAGGAAGATCCAGGAGGAAATGAGGAAAAAGATGGGCGGCAAATCGTGTGTGACAGTGGAAAAAGTCGTCGAGTGATCAGACCCGATCCAGGCGGGTGCGCGCTCGCGCGCGCGAGGAGCTTAACGGATTTCCCGTAATGTCAAGGGAATATCTCGCAAACGTCTCGCGATGGAAAACCTCCCTCGATGTTTTATGTCATATATACGTCACACACGTGTAATATGGGTA
Organism: Ophion ventricosus; assembly: GCA_963932345.1. Lineage (NCBI taxonomy): Eukaryota > Metazoa > Arthropoda > Insecta > Hymenoptera > Ichneumonidae > Ophion > Ophion ventricosus. The sequence goes on from OZ010721.1 coordinate 13,574,198, forward strand.
TACAAATGTGGGTGTGAGCATTCGGGGGTGGGCGTCACACGCAGATCCTTAGCTACTGAAATCTTCGCGTGCATCCGACACGCTCGCTTTATCGGCACTGAAAAATGCGCGACAATTAGTCTTCCTTCTTTCGCGCCTCGTACGACAGAGTGGAAGGGATGAGCGTGAAATTTTTCACGCGGCGTATATCTTCGATCAACACGTCGCGACATCGACGCGAATCCTACGGCATCGGGCGTATCTTAGCGATCGCATGTAAAATACGTTTTATGAGGACTATTAATCGATACATATGGAAACTCGAGCGAGCATCGGTGATGCTGAACTAATAGCGAACATTTTTTAAATATTCTCCTATTATTAGTCAATAATATAGAAAATAAAAAAATTATTCCTATTTTATTTTCAATAGTATCGAAAAAAAACAATCCCATGTTATTTTGAATAGTATTACAAATAAATAAAAAATCCTATATTATTTTATATAGTATAGAAAATAAAAAAACAATACCTAGGTTATTATCGATAGTTCAGAAAAAAAATCGTATGTTATTTTCATTAGTATAGAAAAAAAAAACATTCTTATGTTATTTTCAATAGCGTAGGAAAAAAAGCACGATCTATGTTATTATCGATAGTACAGAAAATAAAAAATCCTATGTTATCTTCACTAGCATAGAAAAAAACATTTTTATGTTATTTTCAATAGTATAAAAAAAATACATTCTTATTTATTTTCAATAGTATCGAAAAAAAACAATCCCATGTCATTTTCAATAGCATAGAATAAAAATCACTACCTATGTTATTATCGATAGTACAGAAAATTAAAAAAAAATCCTATGTTATTTTCATTAGTATAGAAAGAAAAATTCCTATGTTATTATCGGTAGGACTGAAAAAAAAATCCTATGTTATTTTTGCTAACATGGAAAAAACCATTCTTATGTTATTTTCTATTGTATAGAAAATAAAAAAACTATATCTATGTTATTATCGATAGTTCAGAAAAAAAAATCGTATGCTATTTTCACTAGTGCAAACAAAAACATTCTTTTATTATTTTCAATAGTGTCGAAAATAAAATAAAAATCTCATGTTGTTTTTTATGGTATAGAAAATAAAAAAAACAATGTCTATGTTGTTTTTGATAGCATAGATTATTTTTTCTATATTTCTAAGTTATTTTTCTAAGTTAATAATATACAATATAGGGTCACAGATGAAAAATTAGTACTAATTCCATTAGTATAGAAAGAAAAATTCCTATGTTATTATCGGTAGGACTGAAAAAAAATCCTATGTTATTTTTGCTAGCATGGAAAAAACCATTCTTATGTTATTTTCTATTGTATAGAAAATAAAAAAACTATATCTATGTTATTATCGATAGTTCAGAAAAAAAAATCGTATGCTATTTTCACTAGCGCAAACAAAAATATTCTTTTATTATTTTCAATAGTGTCGAAAATAAAATAAAAATCTCATGTTGTTTTTTATGGTATAGAAAATAAAAAAAACAATGTCTATGTTGTTTTTGATAGCATAGATTATTTTTTCTATATTTCTAAGTTATTTTTCTAAGTTAATAATATACAATATAGGGTCACAGATGAAAAATTAGTACTAATTCCATTAGTATAGAAAGAAAAATTTCTATGTTATTATCGGTAGGACTGAAAAAAAATCCTATGTTATTTTTGCTAGCATGGAAAAAACCATTCTTATGTTATTTTCTATTGTATAGAAAATAAAAAAACTATATCTATGTTATTATCGATAGTTCAGAAAAAAAAATCGTATGCTATTTTCACTAGTGCAAACAAAAACATTCTTTTATTATTTTCAATAGTGTCGAAAATAAAATAAAAACCTCATGTTGTTTTTTATGGTATAGAAAATACAAAAAACAATGTCTATGTTGTTTTTGATAGCTTATTTTTTCTACATTTCTAAGTTATTTTTCCAAGTTAATAATATACAATATAGGGACAATCTTGTAGGGGTTCTAAAACTATGGCAGAACGGGATGAACATTTATCGGGAAAATTTATCATACTGCCATTTGATTTTCAACATATTTTTTTTAATGCTCGTCAATTAATAATGCCCAAGCTTTTACCAATTTAGCCAAATTTATCGTGGGATTCTTTTTCTAAAAAATAATTGGTCCTTTCATTCGAATTGATTATTTTCGTCATAAAACGAGACGTTAATTTTTGTCGTCATTCCCACGCATGGTGCGCGAGGTGATTAATAATACATGGGCAAAAGAGATAGAAATAACGAGAGACAGACAGAGTGAGAGAGAGAGAGAGAGACAAGGAAGTATTTATTCAGTGGCGGTTGGCTGTTTACACCGAGCATCAAATATGCAGGTGTCTCTCGGAAGGTGAGGAGCACTCGCTTCTCTGCTCACCGATGATGTTGTCTGCTTGAAAATACGAGGTCGAAGGCGGATGAGCGCGCGGGGCCGTTCACCAGGGAGAAAATGAAGGTGGGACGTCGGGACGTCGGGTGATTAGACGCGAGCGACAGGGGTCGCTCGTGAGATCCTTCCTTTATTAACAATATCATGCGCCTCGGCTATACGAGGTACGATGCCGAGAGATTGTTAAAAGTACAAAAAAAATCTTGAAAAAAAAAATGAAAATAAAAAACCCAGGTGCAGTTGACGTAAATAAATTTACTCGGTATGAAAAAAAATCTTACTTCGCATCCAGGATGTCTCATTAGCAATAAAAAGTGGCAAAATCTGTCTGTCTCTCAGGAGATATTCTTCCGAGTCAGCATGCCTTAGCGAATGAATTTTAAATTTACAAATTCGATCGATACGGGCCCTTATGCAAAATCTGCAATTAATGGATAACCGAATTTTTTTTTTTTTCATAAGTGTATACTCTTTCCCGAAAGAAAAATTCATTCATCGAGTTTTTCCTCGCTCTCGGGAACGTCGCGGCGAACCTTAAAATCCCTATCGCGCGCCTTCCTTCGTTTCTGCCTTCTGTACTTCCTTCGCGTATTCTCTTGTCTGACGGCCGAGCCGCGACAAATATGGAATTTGCATATAAATCGGGTACTTCCATCTGTGGCTTCTCTCGCTCTTGCCACCGAGACGGGCACGCTCATCCATTCGCCTGATACAGAAGTGAATGAGGAAGCGAGATGAAACGAGAGGCTGATGCTTTCGAGTATCGAAGAGCTTCCAGTTATCCTGTACACGTATACGCAATCACATACACATTTGTGTATATACAAGATAAGATGATTTTGAAGACATTCGAGGATCGTCCTCATGGTAGCCAATTGTCCTCGTATTCAACATTATGAAAACCTCGATGTCTTTGAAATCTCCTCCGGGTAAATGCAAACGTATTTATATGAAAGTAATTTCAAGGACCATTCTCGGCGCAAAAGTAACGATTTTTTTTTTTTTTTAATAATTCAAGGGAGCTCCTAAATACAGCCACATGTGCTGATAGCACAATATCTTTTCGTCAGCAGACAGGGTGGCCATTTGTTTTCAAGGGTCTTGCGCGAAGATTTTGCAACTCAGAAAAAAATTATCTTTAATGGTTTTTAATGTTCTCTTTAAATAAAGAGGACTTTAAAATAAATAATATAGAGTATTATTGTCATCAGTAATGTTTGCCAAAAAAAATTGAGCATTCTGGGAAAAAAAATAATATGTCATTTTGAGTAAAGCAGAATGAAGACAATTAAATTCAGAATTTTTGTTTGTATTCTGTTTATTCTTATTTTATTTAATTATCGGAATTGAAAATCAGATAATTAAATTCCGAATTTCAAAGTCCTCTTTAAATAAAAAGGACTTAAAATAAATAATATAGCGTATTATTGTCATCAGTCATATTTGCCAGAAAAAATTGAGTATTCTGGAAAAAAATGAATATGCCATTTTGAGTACAGCAGAATGAAGATAATTAAATTCAGAATAAGAAACACTCCTGAAAAGCTTTTTGCTCTGCGTCCATTCATTAGGAAAAAATGATGAAAAATGGATTTTAAAGTCGATCAATGGAATTTAATTCCATTTAAAAAAGTTTTTCAGGAGTGTTTCCTATTTGGAATTTAATTATCTTCATTCTGCTGAACTCAAAATGGAATTTTGAGTTCTTTCCAGAATGCTCAATTTTGCACATTTATGTGCACACAAAAGGCAGCAAGAAGAGCAAAGTTGAATAAAATTCTCCAAGAAATTCAATGACACAGATGGTTCGAGCAATAATTCTTTGAGACTGCGATCTTACCGGTCCACGTAGTTTTTCTCCGAAACGAAGAAATCAACGAGGACACTCGAAGGATCGCGAATAAATATGAGCGTTGCCACGAACGTGGCAAACTCGTTTGAAAATCAAAGAGATCTTGAAAAAGTGCCATTCGCGAAGTTTTGGATTGAAACGAAAATAAAATCAATCCGGCAATCTGTGGATGAGCTTGTGTGTTTTGTGAACACACGAGACGCATGGGGGGATGCCACGATCAAGCACAGGAGAAAGAAGAATGAGCCAGAAAAGAGGAAGATTATATTTTCGTAAGCGAACGAGGTGTGGGCACATTTGAATTCAATTCTACGTAGCCAATATTGTGGGAGATCCAAGACCGAAGGGCTGTGGAGGGAGGCTAAGTTTGTAGGGTTTGGGACCAATTCGAAAAGTTGCCTCGGAATACAACATGGCACTTTCTCTCACTGTCCTCAAGACCAGAAGTGGGTTTGGGTCGTAAAAAAAAAGCCCTTCTACGATATATTTTTAATTCTATGAATTATAAAATTTAGTCCCCGGCACTAAATTCATCGTTAATTCCTTTATTTACTTTATTACTATCTCGAGTGTGTCTTAAGGTGTCGACAAGTGTCGATCAACCTATTCTGCGTCGCTTTCTCTCTCTCTCTCTCTCTCTCTCTCTCTCTCTGTCCCACACTTTTTTTCCTCCTTCCCATCCCCGGGGGCCCAAAGAACGGGCACAGAGTGCAAATAAACGAGAAGAGGATCGCGTTTCAAGACCACCCCTGAACTACCCTTGACGGCAAACGTTCGCCACCCTTTCCGCTAGTGATCTCTTCTTTTGCCTTCTTTTGGTCGAGATAGCAAGAGAGAGAGAGAGAGAGAGAGAGAGAGAGAGAGAGGGAGGGAGAGAGCGGGGGAGAGAGAACCGGATGCCGGCACGCCGAAGAATCGTTGTATACGGTAAACCCTACCGGTGTATATAGAAGGGGGTTGAAAAAGCTGCTTTGGTAACTGGATCTATATCGTTTTCTTTCTTCCTCTCACTTGCTCCCCTGAATTCCCACCTCGCTCTACCTCTCAAGGTATTTTTTAATCGGGGAGAATAAATCGTTTGATTCAATTATCAGAGAGGAAAGCGCGCTCGAGAGACGCGAATCGCGAGTGAGCGAAAAAAAAGAAAGAAACGAGAGAACTGAGTCCATCAGGAGACCGAGAGAGAGAGAGAGAGAGAGAGAGAGAGAGAGAGAGAGAGAGAGAGAGAGAGAGAGAGAGAGAGAGAGAGAGAGAGAGAGAGAGAGAGTGAGACAGAGAGAGAGAGAGAGAGAGAGAGAGAGAGAGAGAAAGAGAGAACGCGAAAAAAGCTCCTCTTTGTCCGGCTTAAGAGTCTCGGAAGTGTGTAAGAGGCTTAAAGTCAAGCTCGAGAGACATTAAATACCGTTGGCTAGAGAGATCGTTGATAGCGTCGAGTGCGGAAGACTTTTCTTTTCTTTTTTTTTTTTAAAGCAGATCTTATTAACGACACGTCAGGACGATTCCTGAAGAAGAATGAGCGAAAAAAGAATGCAGTAAAAAAATGACGATTGAACATATCGACGACATACGAACCCATTACTGAATCCTGCACTTTTAGTCAATGATCTTCGATGAGTCGACGGAGGTGAATATTTTTTTTTAAATTAGAATCAAAATAAATCATTTTCGTGTTTCAGGTGTCTCTGTTTCTGCGAATGGTATTTCACGATTCATTTTACTACTTCTTTCTGATATTGCCCAAAAAAATGGAAGAAGAAAAAAACGGAAGAGGGTTCGAAGTGCGAGGCGTTGGTTCTTCGCGGGCGAAGCTCCTTCCTCATTTTTATCAGGTTTTCCGGGGGGATGAATATTTAAGGATGGGGTATGAGAAGCTAGAGGAGAAGAACGGCGGACTTAATCTGCGCTTGGGGATTCGCGCGCGGGCATAGCAAGGCAAGGGGGGCCCGTCGCGTATCGCAAAGTAGCCGATCCGCGGCTCCCTTAGCGCGACCTTCATAACCCGCGGTCTCGGCTCTTCACCCTCTCTTTCTACGGGGCTTATGTTGCCGCCGGCCGCAGTCGGAATTTCCACAGGGTGAAGAATGACACGAAACTAGAAACAACGTTGCCGTGGTAGTAAGAAAAAAATGTATTATCCCCGCGGATTCAAGAATCCCTTTCATACACATCCCTACGTGTAGCTTAATTTTTTAAACACCTTTTTTTAAACAATACTTTTGTATCGTTAAACCAAACCAAACCCTTGGGCGATCTTTAAAGGGGAAAAACCCTTTACAATGTTTAGAAAATCGATTTTTTTTATCACATATTTCGAAAGTATAACATATTGAGAGTATACGGGAAAAACGAAAAATCGAAATATGAAATATTTACGAAGTTATAGCACATAGTCGAGAGTAGCGCCGGGACCGCATGCTGTTAACTAGGGAAACTTTAAACGCGATTATCTCGAAATTGCATTTAAAAAAATTGCTCATGTTAAAGCCCACAAAGTTAATGATCGATCTGGCTGAAATTTTGGGAGGTTTCTCACTATAATATTATCGGAAGGATATACCTTAAGTTTTAAGGTTATCGCGTAAATAAGTGACTTTTTTTTGGGGTAAAAGTGGTTGAGAAAATGGCCAAAAATATGAAAATTTGATTAAAAAGCCTACTTAATTTTTAATTTTATACTTTTTTTACATTTTTATAGGTATATCCTTCCCCAACAAATGTCAATAAACGAAAAATATTTTCGATTTCGGTTTCACATCAATACAAAAAATCAGACAAATAGAGCACTCGTCGATATCACGCAAAAGACACCTAAAGGAATACCTTATAACGCGGCAATTTTGTTTTATTTGAGAAAACAACATTTTTTTTAAACACTTCAAAGTTGTAATAAAATAATGTCAAAATGTTAAAATGATGCGATTATTTTATCACCTTTAAAAAAATTCATGAAAACGCGTCGCTTTCGGGCGTCTAAAGGGTTTCCCCCCCCCCCCCCCCCCCCCTTAACGTTAGGCTGACGTGGGCCAATCGATGGATGGGTGATACCGCTCGGCTGCGTATAGGATTGCACACTGACTACCAAACGAGAGGCTGTTTTTCTGACTTTGCGCTGGCAACTGAAACTCAGTGAAAATTTCCGTCCCTATCGGGGTTTGTCGGAGTTTTCCTGTGACCTTGTGCAAAATGGATGAGTTCGTGAAAGCTCGTAATGTCATAAAACACACGTATTCAAAGCCAGTTTCAAGTCAAGTCCGAATGTGGAATGAAAGAGGAAGAGATCGAGGGAAAGAAAGGGCTCGGCAAACTCGAGGGACATTATCTTTTGCTCTGTCCCTGGAACGAAACGCGAGTTGGTTCAACAGCGGTAAAGTCAAGCAACGAAGCCAAAAAATAGAACTATGTGTGCTTAACCCTTTACGATTTTACCGCTTATTCGACCAGGTCTCATCGACCGAAAAAAAAAAAAAAACGAAGACTCAAGGCGAGAGAGCCCGAAAGAGCGAGACAAAGACAAACCGAGAATTATCCGACCTACGTTTCCCGAATCCCTCGAAAGGACACCGAGAGTTTTCGCCCTTTCATCGTCGCGTATTCTGACTCCGGACTCTTTGCCAGCACTTTTCCTACCCTACGACGAGCTTAACGACGACGGAATAAAAGCGAGTAAACAACAACAAAAAGAAGGATGATAGTCAGTGGCGAAACTCTTGTAACTGCCTCGACCACTCTTTCGCGGTTTCACGGCAGTGACCCTCGTCCTACAGAGCTTCTTTCAGCAAGAATTCTCTTTTTTTTTGGGCCTGCAAGCTCGCCCAAAAACCAGGCGGAAAGCGTGCGGCTAAAAAGGTGAATACGTAGGTTCAGTGCTGGCAAAAATGGCAGAATCTTCGCGATTTGACACACGGAGTTACGGCTTTCTACCTCAATAGTGGTTCCTGTATTCATATATATTGAGAAAAAAAAACATTTTGGACCCTTTATACCTATGCAATAGCTATCAGCACATCTGGCTGTTTAGAGGAAGGTCCTTGTTTTTTTTTTTTAACGATTCGTTGGTTTTGTGCACAGGAGGGTCCTCGAATTCTAATGTCTTCAAAATATGGAGAACAAGGGACTTTCAGCAACCGCAGCCATTCGACGTACGAAAGAACTCTGCAAGCGAAGTAAAAATGAATGGGAGAAACGGATGCGAATAAAATAAGGACTAAACCTCTGCGAGCGGGCTTATTGGTTTTCGTTGGCTACCTACGGGGACCGAGCTTTAAGCTTGTGTTTTTTTTTAACACAATATCGGCTTTGAAATAGTTCGAATGTTGTCAACTCCCTCCGCGCAGAGTATAGGGTGGGGGTAATGAAATCGAACGCAGCGTCCTCAGTGGGAAAAAATTGCAATTAACTCGGCTATTTATCTGTCAAATCTGTATCATCGTAGTATGAGATTTTTGCAATCAAATTTAAAATATTGTTTTATTACAAATGGGCCAGGACAGTTGTGTAATAAATTGCAAAAATACCGGAAGAAATAGTAAATAAAAATTTAATCGGTTCTATACGGCTAATTGGAAGTTAGAACAACGCAACAAACGGATAGCTGCAGTTAGAAGAAAAAACTAAGCATCATAAGGTTTGCCTTATGACACGAGCTCGAATTGTTAAACTTGGGTCACGTGTTTAGCAGAAATCAACAGTTGTTTTCTTATATTGAGTTTGAGATTGAAAATTAATATTGTATATTCTCGAAGCCGGTCTTTAAAATAATGCTCATTCCGGTCGGAAAACAAAATTTTAATTATTACTAGTGGTACAGGAACAATATATATTTGGTAATTTTAATAAAAGCAATTATATAACTTCATTCTTCTCGCCTTATAACAACATTACAATCAAACAAAAATATACATTTTAAGGAAATTTTACTTACGTCTATTAATTTTACTAAAAGGACACAATTCTTGCCGTCTTCTGCCAGACAAATTGATTTAATGCAAACAAATTCTAATTTTTATAATTTATCAGAATATTGCAACCACAATCACGGAGCTTTTGGCCGAGCCGACAAAAATACGAACGCTGTACGGTGCTAGGGTAGCACACGAAGCCAATAAAGCTGTACAGTATTATTTGAAATCCCATTAAAATAAAAAATCCGACGTACGACAAAGAATTATCATGAAACGTAAATGTTTCTTGAAGGAGAAGATTTATGCCGCGGGAGTTTTTTGTCAGGCCACGGCTTTTAGCAATTTCCTGAATTCTAATAAATCGCTCGCGCACGCCAATTAATTCCTTTTTTCAACATACCTTAAAAAAAACGTACAAAGTACCCGGTGGAGAGGTCCCGCAAGCTCTCGCTCTTGCTCTCGCGAATTCTCGTGGAAGCCTCTATCGTGCGGTATGGGAACACGAGAAAAGGGATAAAAGGGCAAGAGAGGCGCGCGGACAAGCAGGAACCCCCGTCAGTGCGGCCTGGTTGCCGCCCCGACCTTGCGGAATTACGAAATACTTTTACAAATTAAATACACACTCGCTCGGCAGGGAAAGAGAGAAAAAGAGAGTGAGAGGCTGGAAGAGGGATGAATGGGGTAAATTCGTGGAGAGAACACACGGAGAGAGAATTGGCGTATACCGGTGAGTTCCGTCAGACCACAGTCGCCCCCGACAAAGTATTTGCAACAAAGGGCTCGACTCGAACGCCGAGAGAAGGAGAGAGAGCCACCCTCTCGAAGCAGCCACCCCTTTCACCCCTAGCCTCGAGAAGACGCGTGTTATTTTTTTTTATTTATTTTTCAACCGTTTATTTATATTCGTTTCTGGCGGCGTGTAAATTCAATGTTCCCACTCTTGCGACCTTACGTCCCCTCGGACACTACGCGATATATAATTTTTCACATTTGCTGTGAGAAACAACCCTCCGCCTCCCTCGCATCGCCTTCCATCTCCGACGTTTATAACAATAATGATAGCGAAAAAAAAAGCGAAATTCGTGAGATTTTGGTTTTTAACGAGTAATACATTTCCTGAGAGACGAGTGGACGACGGGGCGGTGCACGGAGCGAGATGAGGCACAACGGAGGAGAAGAAGGGTCGAGTCAAGGGGCTGTGCGGAAGCAGAGTGGACTGCGATTTTAATTTTTTTTCAACCCTCCCCCTCTTTCGTTTGGCCCGCTGCTTTCCTACCAACGCACAATCGCGCGCTTGCGTTTCACTCACTCGCTCGCATAGTTTCTCTTTTCGCGAACGCGACGGACTATGCTGCGAAAATGAGCAAAACTCTCTCTCTCTCTCTCTCTCTCTCTCTCTCTCTCTCTCTCTCTCTCCTCTCTCTCTCTCTCTCTCTCTCTCTCTCTCTCTCTCTCTCTCTCTCTCTCTCTCTCTCTCTTCTCTCTCTCTCTCTCTCTCTCTCTTCTCTCTCTCTCTCTCTCTCTCTTTCCCCACCTCTCCTCCTCTCTGTGGAAATATCCGAGCCGAGTGGCTACGTCTTTTTTCGCGGCGTCCAGCGAGCGTAAGAGACGGGAGGGGCCGAGGGAGGGCTCGCAAAAAAAAAAAGAGAAAAACGCGACGCAGAGAAGATCGAGTCAGGCCGAAAACCAGAGGAGGAACGAAAGAAAAAAAAATAGCGAAGCATTAAACGCAAACAAGGGTAGCAATTTCGGAGGGGACTCGAGGAGTCGAGAGGCTGGCACGAGGGCAACCAAGTACGAGAGAGATAAAGAAGAAAGAGAGAGAGAGAGAGAGAGAGGGGGGCGGGGGGTTGCGGTGCACAGAGAAGAACGATGGTATAGGCAACGGAATCGTCGAGGGCTCGAAAAAAATAAAATAAAATAAAAGTATAAGAAAAGAGCGAACGAGAGGGTTAAGGGTAGGCCGGAAGCTCGGGTAGCCTTATGTATCAACGGGGATGGGGTGCTTTAAGAACGCTTTAGAAGCGGAACGTGCAATAGGCCACGCGCTCTCCATACACTCGAACCTTCCTGCTATTCTGCAATATAGCAACATATAACCGCAGTCGGTATGCTATACATACACACACACACATATATATATATATATATATATATAGACTGACAAGTTCCCAACGCAGTCACACGATACTTTTTAATTTAGTAAAAATGCGCATTCGAGCTACCTCGCGGTGCTTTCGCGGGTATTCCGTTCGTCAGTGGTTAGACACATACAATCTATACATATATATATATAATATTATAATATATATATGTAGCTACAAAAGGGCTCTTCTTCAAGGGCTTC